>LQNS02278182.1:461049-482579 GCA_001587735.2 Parhyale hawaiensis
TGTATGGAGAAGCTAATACTCGTACAAATCAGACTAAGCCTGCGATGTCTTCATTGTTGGAATTTCAACTGTCCCTGCTTAAGATATGTTTGCCATCTTCTGCAACCCGGCCTATTTTCTGCCTATCACTTTCAATTGAGCTTGAGAGGACGATCTGGGCCTCCAACTTGGGCTAGATTTCGCTTATCTGTTTTGTTAAAGCGTGACTGAAAATGGACAAACAGATAAATATACATCGGCCTTTATTATATTGTAGATTAGGAAAAAGTAGCGTGTTGCATGTTTTTCTGAAAACGTTCTCAGCAGTTAAGTACTATAGGTCCAAACTCAAACCAATGGTTTGATAGATGTTTACACTTTGCTGTTATATTCGCATTCTAACCAACTTGCATCATCTTAATTTTTGAAGTGATGCATTTAAACTTGGATAGGAAAAAAATTAAGTGGGAGATAGTTTATTATAAAATTTTCATAAAATACGATCAATGCAATTAACTAAAAAATCGAAATAAATTATGCACATATACACTAATTTACGTTGACCCAACTTAGCGTAACAATATTTTGATACAACTACTGTACAACAGAATCGCACAAGAGATACAGAGCATTTATGCCCTCCTCAAAAAATAAAATAAAATAAAATATCGTACATGACGAGCAAAATGAATGATGGGAAAACCAGAAGAACGTCGTTGTGTGTGGATGCGTTTTTAAATGCATTACATTACCTACATTTTATGCTACTGCAATGTAGCTGCATGTGCATATGCTTTAATGTAACTGTTCTGGAAATATTTAATTTTGTATAAAATTGAAGCTTAATTAGTTTGTCGTCATATGGATGAAATATAGCGTCCGAGATATACTTAGTTCAACTGTACTTCAAAGATTCAATCAACATTTGGAACAAATTATTTAAAACACGGGCAGTTCTTATTCAAATCAGTAGCTTAAAATCACAAAAAAAATTTGTTAATGGTATGTATTCCCCCTGAAAATCTTAGTAATGCATAGGGTTCCTCTGTGCATCATTGGCCAATCATTCCAGTGTAACATGTGGAACGCATGGGATCATTTAACCATTCAGTGCCTGAATTAAGCATCATTTTTTTTACGGGATTAATACTAGTTTTTACTTCAAAAAATGAGTACAGTAAACACGTGAGGGTCATGCTCATGATGTACTAGCCAAACAAAGGTATTTCGTAGTCTATTTCCCAGTCATTCTAAATGTCCAGTAAGAAATCCATGTTTCTGATAGCAGAGATGGACGCTCTGTTTTAGCAAATCTGGATATGTTCTGATGGATAGTGTTTGAACATTCCAAAATCTGATTCAGCATAAGAATTCATTTCAACTCGCAGTATTCGGAAATACATTCTGCGGTTAATGCATAACAAATATATACAAAATCCCAATCACAGATGCACGCAGTCAGACGTCATAGACCTGAAACCTGCGCGCAGTGAGACATCATAGACCTGACACCTGCACGCAGTGAGACATCATAGACCTGACACCTGCGCGCAGTGAGACATCATAGACCTGAAACCTATAGCTTTCCAAGGCCATGTATGACCTAAGCACCGAATTGGGTTATTGCTACCGAAAACGCAAATTTAAATCATGCATTAAAGAATTGACTTCTGAGGCTCTGGGAGGTGTATTGGGAAGAAATTATTTTCCATATTTTAAGCTGAACTCACACTCAAAGTGCTTCATTTTTGTTTTGACAAGATAACACGAAACACATACTCTACTAATTGCTAATTTTCTCATTTAACAATGCTAACATTTGAATTTCTCAAACAACAAGCCTTTGTGATTTCAACAAAGTTTCAAGTATATCTCAGCCCATTACTAGTCAATTTTTTCAAGCTTCAAGCAGTCACTCTTTCTATCATCAGCAGAATTCCTGAGTGTTTGGCCTCCCACTTGCGAAATACGAAGAATGCCAAGCTTAATTAACGAGCAAATCAGATATAGACAAGAATTCTCTTGCACTATAATGAATCGAATCAAAAATAAAGGTGCGGCTTAACGAGAGGAGTTGCCATCGTGGCTCCTCTACGCAGAAATCTTCAGGCTATCAGCGCTGCCCTGAACCCGTGTTGGAGTTGTTACTGAGGATGATTATCTTAGTAAAGGACTTGTAAGTCGCCGGAGAAACAATGTTTTATTTGCCTTTGCTCGGTGGTGGTCGGTAGTTATTATTGTTAGGCAATTCAGTACATGGCTTAGCGAAAGATCGAAATGAAAGAAAGCCGCAAGCTTCGGCGAATCTGCAGAAATGATTGGAGCAGCCGATACTCGCTGACGTGAGTTACAGTTGATGTTGTATTTGGATAACCTGCATTACAACGGTTGACTGTACAAACAATTATCTTACAGGGCAATTGTACGCCTTTGTGATCTAAAATACACGGTACCCTGTGGTGCTAAAGTAGGTTTCACTTTAGAAATAAATTACTGAATTCTAAGATCTGAAATTTATATTGGACACTCTACACTGCTGCAGCATTGGAAGTCATTACAGTTATATAACTTCATGGACCTACCTGCTGTTTACTAGAACCATTGGGATTAAAATCTTTTCGTAGTTTAGGCAAGAGTGTCTAAATATTTTTCTTAGGAGATCAATAATATTCATCGAAGTCTAAGAAACCGTTAAAGAACAAGTTGGTTTAATAGATAAACTAAAGAAAAAACTGTTAATGAGTGCGATGCGTAATATTTTGGGGATAACCTATATCTTATCCACAACCATGGAATACATAAACGCGAGTTTAGGCTTTTTTTCAGGGCTGATGCGTTATTATGAAAGTTGAATTAGTGGAATGTTTCTACGCACTGTTAAAAACATTTTTATAGTATATACTGAAAATAAAATATACTGTAATAATGTACGGAGGAAGTTTTTTATTACACAAATAGAATTAACAATCTCGTAGCAGGATCTTCTATAACACGGCCAGTGCTTAAAAGGTAAAACAAAATAACAATTCAATTCAAAGATACAACAAATTGAGCAAATCAGGGGACGATAATAGTTAAACACACTAACTGCGATTCCAAGAATAGGTAATACATAGTATTCCTTTAACGATGTTTACCATACATGATTCGCATCTTATGCAGTCAACGTGCTGACACAAACGGTACAGTAAGGCACTGAATACCATTCAATTTTCTGTAAACAGTCTTCAATTCCCTTTACCTCTATCCTCAGAAGTAATAGCAAAATACCTTCAAGACGTGGCCAGTTGGCAATTTTTTCAAACCAAGGACAAAAAATATGATGATACTTAAGTATGACAAAAGTAGAAATTAAAGACAGTTTAAGAAAACAGAACGTATTCCACGATACTTTAAAATTTCAACGTACTATGTGCTCGACAAAAAGGCAGGAAATTTTACAATGATATATTATGTTTTTTTTACACGCGCCGCGTATTTTAACTTTAACAGTGAAATAAACAATGAAAATGATCAATTTTAAAATCTTTTTGGCCTTAAATTTGCAATAGCGTACGATAATCGGAAAAATTATTACCACACGGTCAGTGTTTATTACAGAAAACAACAGGTAACATCAGCTATTTGCTATTATTATTATTACAACTGTACGCCATGGCATCAGAAACGTGTTAATTTCCTCTACCATTACACCACAAAAATAATAGTAATGATAAGTAAGAAAAACAGCTATGCAACGTAGAACCACATAGACACTCTTGTTTTTCAACGATGTGGGAACAAAATTATTACCTTAACATCTAAATAATCACTTCTTTATATTCCATCGATTCCGAAATAGTTATTCCGCAGCCGAAAATACAATTCTGCATTTACAGTTCGAACTCCTCCAAATTATTTGCTGTTCACATCAAGAGGTTGCTACGTGTCATTACGTAGTTCAGCCAGGGCCAATACCAACCTGTTTATATAAACAGCAAAAACTTTGGCTGCGATCGAACTGCTAAAGCAGGATGAAATTTTTGGTAATAGAACAACTGTTTCGGAACAGAGGGAATATTTCAGTATGGATTTTCACTCACACCCGTAGAGTACATCAATATAATATTATATTTCTCAATTGTTTCCTCGTTAACTCTAATTTAGTACGAATTTGACCTTCTAAAGTCCAAAAATAAAGAGTGCAAAGTGCTGGAGTAGTTTCATCATAAGTCCACCAAGCTAGTTAAACGGGTAGGGGGGTTCGTTCTGTGGTACCATGATCCTACTAGAGGTCGAAAGGTGAGAACAGGGAGTCTTCTGTTCGAAAGTGATACTCTTATCCGGTTATCTTTAATTTCTCTGGAACATTTATCCTGACCCCTCGATTCGCTAGTCTGAATATACTGTAGATCCAGGAGTTCAACGCAAACCGATCATGCATGAGACACTGAAAATCCAGTCGTACTTGCATGGAATGCCAGTCCAAAGAGATAAATTAAATCCTCAGGACTAAAATTGCAGCAAAGTTTAAGCTAAACGGGATTAGATTATTCCGCTCGAAAACACTTTAAAATGTTACCTGGTCCCACAGAAGCCATCACTAACATACGTTTAAAAAATCACACTTTTGCAACGACACTCTCTGAATATTTTTCTGACAATACAACTTGTCAAAAATGATAAACTACAAGACTAGGAAATCTATACATACTCTGCGATTCCGCACTCCCAAGTAGGCATACCCTAAAATTGTTTTCCTTTTAAGAAAATACTTCCCACTAATTGCAGCTCATTGTAAGATTTCAGATTTTTCTTTAGTACACGAAATAATTGAGCTGAGTTTCTAAAGTCAGTTAGGCCAATAAGTTCCAGGTAGTGGCTACTGAAATATTGATATTGTTTGCGAATATGTTGTTTTACCTCTCTCTCTCATCATTTTAAAATTTGATGTCATTACACAATTTAAGACTTTTATAATGATTGTGAATGCTGGTTTGCTTTCTTCTTTTAACTTTCGAAAGTTTTCGTTAAAACATTGCGTAATTCATTTGACTGAATTCACTTTCTATTTTTTTTTGTATAATTTACTCAAGTTATACGACAGTGAAATAACAGTGTATTCCTACCCCATTTCGTTAACAGAGCAGAGCATTCTCGTTTTCTATGCACAAGAAATGATTGGCCTTTCTATGGTATTCCTACCTTCGTACTTTGCAATACATCACTTTCCTTGCTCCAAACCATAAGGTACAGCACCTAGGCAATTAATTTCTGTCAGCTCATACCCCAACACATATCTGGCAGGGTTAAATCATCCCAAGCTATTTCGGAGTCCAGGCCTTGCAATACATCACTTTCCACAGCACTCCACCACCTGCCTTCAACTCTTCCCTCTACGCGTCCGTCCATGCGGCCATCGAAACATCCTAAGCTCGCTGATGTCGTGGGACATCCATCAAGTCCGTAGGACCCACTAACACAAGCATGACTCGGTCCGAGAGTTGTAGGCAGATTACCCGTTTGCGGTAAAACCGGAGAAGAAGTCGATGGTGTCGCAAGGTGGGGTGCCAAATACTGCACGTTTGGCTGTGTCTCCACAGGAGGATCCTTAAGTAAATCGGCCAGGGCTCGGATATAAGACGTTGCTAATTTTAGTGTAGTAATTTTGGTCATAGACGCTATTCTCCTGCAGGCGAATGATGGTAGAACTCCCCTAAGAGTTGCAAAAGCTGAGTTGATTTCTCGCATACGGTCCCGCTCCCGAGCGTTCGCGGTATGTCGTCTGTATTTGGATAAAGTGTGTCCCCTTGCACGACCTCTTCTGCCGCCTCTTCTTCCAGGCCTCTCGGGAGAATCTTTATCGTCCATCGATCTTCTTAAATTTGCTCGGGGGCGCAAACCGTAGGATCGGCCTCTTCTACTGCTTCCTCGACCTGCCCCACAGCCATTCGATTGACTAACGCTAGTTTCAGAACTCTCCGTACCAGCACTAGTAGTTCCTAATAAATTATCACTATTACCACTATCATTAATATTATTATCGTTACTATTGCCGTTATTTGTGTTGTTGTTAGAATCTTTCCGATTTGCCGTTAAATTAGTGTTCTCGCCACCAATTTCGGTGCTACCGAAATCTTCACTAATGTTGGGCACTGTATCTGATACGTGGTTGTAGTTTGGAGCTTCCATCGGAATCGAAATTGGTATTTGCGTTTGGAGCAACAATGTTTGTTCGCCACTCGATCCAATATTTCTGGCTCCATCATCGAATGGGTCACTCTTTATTATGTCTTCGAAAGTCCTCTTCACACCTCTTTTAATGGGAGACTTGGTCTCCAAATTCTTTTCGATCACAGAAAACGTTTCATCAACAAATGTATACTGATCCACTGGCACATTTGAAGCAGCCTCCGCTGACGGAATTAGATCCGCCGAGGATCTGCCCTGTGAATCAATCATGTTTAGCACTAAATAGTTCCTATTCTGTTGAACACTTTTCACATATTCATTACAATGCAGTTTACTCACTGGGTGGGTAACGTGTGCTCAAAAAAGTATCACAACATGTAATCATAGCATGGTCTTAAGAGTATTTTTTTTATTTTATTTTACTACGCTCTATTATCACACGTGTATCATTTTCTTGAAGTACTAGTAATGAATTAAAGATGAACACATATTTTATATCTCGCCTCTAATTCAACACTCAACAATGAACCTCTCTGCCGTGTCAAACACATTTTCTTCTCACTAGTTGTGGCGATGTAACTAGCAGCTTTAAGTCACGGTTTTCGTAGGCGTCTTCTTAACACAGCTTTGCTTTATTATGAAGAATATGTTGGATCTTCACTTATAATATCTTTAATAGAGCTCCTGAAAGAGAAAAAAATAATATTAAGCAAAACATTTGAAGCAGTGATTAACAAATGCTGAATTTATGGGGTAGTTTTTGGCTATATTGGCGTATACAATCGTGCACTGGGATGCAATTTACAGACAGGCATTTGTCGACTTACGACGCAGTTCCAATTTAGAATGGTTCGCTACCCTATCTTCGTGATACCTAATCCTGGATTCATACCAACGGTTGTGTGTACGTTATATGAAATACCGCGCTGTACGGTAGCTATACAACGATTCGACATGCATAAATGACGTATAAAAATTAAGCATTGAAATTCAGTTTAAGCCAAATGCTGATGAGCAAAACTAAGAAACAGGTGAGTGAACTAGAAACCGACTAAAGCCCATCTTGTGCTCATTTCATCTATTCATCAGCTCTCTCCGCTATCTGTAACATCAGGTTGTAGAATTTAATCATAAAGCTGTAGACGGTTTCACCTCACACAAGCGCAAGTATCTGCTAAGCTCAGGATCGGCGCTTTGTTTCTTTCTCTGAAATTTTGGTAGAAAACTTGATAGCTCACCGCAAAAGCTAAGTAAATAAAGTTCCATTTGGCATGCGTCTAACTGGACCCACGGGCGCCAGAGTGCAATTGACCTGTGCTGAATAGGTTAAATT
The DNA here is from genome assembly GCA_001587735.2 of Parhyale hawaiensis. Lineage (NCBI taxonomy): Eukaryota > Metazoa > Arthropoda > Malacostraca > Amphipoda > Hyalidae > Parhyale > Parhyale hawaiensis. The sequence continues at coordinate 468,533 of LQNS02278182.1, forward strand.
TGTATTTGGAGCGGTAGTTACAGTAGCGACGGGGTTAATAGAGATTCATTCTTGTACAATTTTACAAAAAAGAAAACTTTTAGGGAATTAACAAGCTCACGCGTCCATAGGAACTGCAATTGATTTGATCACTACACAAAATGATATCGTCACTTTAGCCGTCGATTTGCTCTACTATTTAAAAAAACAACTAACGTCAATGGGTAATTGCCAAGGGTTGCAAAAATTGCGTCTCTCATTGCGTGCATTTTATGAAGCTCAGAAAACCAGTAGTTTTGCTCTTGTTTGTACATTCAGACCATATTCACTATATATTACAGCATGGGCTTTGCGTGATTTTTGCATAAGAGTAAATTCAATACAACTTTCACCTTCACTGATGAGAAAGTTAACCTGTACCTATAGAAATTATTTACGAGGGCATTGCATTACACCAAACCAGTCATGAAAATAATTTCAAATTTTAGCATATTCTTGCACTTTTTTAAATTGTCACAATGTTTATTTGAGAAACTCATTTATATCTCATCGTATTTGTAGCTTAATTTATCACAGTTTCGTTTCAAGTTGCGGCAGTGCAGTAGGTAAGTTTATTTTCTGTGTTTTTCAACCAGCTGCTCAAAATTTTCTGAAAAGACAGGTCGACCAGGTGTTGGGCAAAGTGGCCAGGTGATCACCTTCACCGAGTGCCAGGGACCGCAGAACTGGGCACGTACACCTCCCACCGCTTCTCTGATGCAACTGAACAGTTCATCTCGTCAGCCAATGGGCCTCGGGTGACCTCGTCGGCCATCATGAAGTACAAGTCAGCAAGTTCCTGTGTCCTGACGATCGGTCGGGTCATAGCTCCCTCGGCCATGTGGTTCCTGGGACGTCCTCCTTATCCAGTAGACTACATTTTTGTTATCTACTTTAAACTGACTGTATTGAGAACAGCATGTGTGTCTTCCTGGGGTCCCGCATGAGTTTGTCCAAGTCATGGTGCATACCCTAGTGGGCTGTGTGCTTCCGCACGGACTGTTGGTAGTACATTGGAGCTAGGGGTGTACCAATGACTGTAAACGTGTTTCAATCTTTAAGCGGGGCATCCCAATCATAAATTTATCGGCATTTATCTGATTTTATCGGGTATCATTCACTATTTCCCATAGGCGGCCGATAATCTATACTATAATAAGAGAGCTATCTGTCAGTCCTTCCGTCCGTCCGTCCGTCTGTCCGAAGCCTTTTTTTTCTTCTATCTAATACTGAAGAAAAAATTCCAAGGTACCCAACTTTTCTTTCTGCCAAACCGTATCCAGGATACGAACCCGGGAATTCCCGGGTTATTGGTGAAGGCCTGGTCAGGGGCCTTTGTGAACTTGGTTGCTTTTGTGCCCTTGGTGGACAATGTGGACTTGGTGAACTTTGTGGACTTGGTGGACTTTATGAATTTTGAAGTAGTGTGAACTTTCTTCGATGGGATGGTAATATGTTTTCAAATACATATTTCATGACTTATTCAACAGAAGGGTTACGTTTGGTGCACTAGTTTCTATAAATTTCCGATTGGGCTAAATCTCTGAGCCTAAAGGTCTTTACGATTCAGCGTCCCACCCGTAGGCTTTGAGACGGTTGCGATCATTTTAGTGACGTATAACTCTTCTTGCGTAAAAATTTTTAGGATGTTATTCAGGTCCTGTGGAGCTGCTTTCTTAGTCCCCTGATAATTGAACGGGCAAAAGAACGCTCAATCCAAAGATCACTAAGATTTCATACAGCTTTAACACTGCTATTATCTCGCTCTCTTTGCGCTGTTCAACATTTAGCATATTTTAAATGACTTCGAATGCCTGCAAAAATAATGTTTTTTTTCTGGAGTGTTTTTAAGAAGTGTGCTACCTCGTCTTACGGCCAAATCAAACTTCATTCTGAAAAGGCTCACTTACTGCATTATATCTCAGTACGAACACGCTCACCAAATCATCTTGGGACCTCACTAAACAGTGCACGGGCTAATTGCAGGGGCTGCATCAAAGCTCAGTTCAAAGAGACCCAGCATAACAATAAAAGGTCACATGCTTAACCAAGCAGTGCACTTGTTCCCAATCGAAAATTTATAGATATTATCCGATGTTATCGGATACCTTTCACTATTTAGTCATAGGCAGCCGATAAATCCCTATGAATTTCGACTGGGAATTGTCTACAATGGCTGCATCAGATTTCAGTAGAAAAAGTTCAACATATCAATACCCTGGAACTCTACCGCGAAGTGCACTGACGGGCCCCAATGGTCATATCAATGCTCACTGCTAAGAGGCCCAGCAAATCAATATTCTTACACTCCACTAGTACTGCTGGGCCGTGACACACTCTGCCGTCTATGGACACTGCGAGACTGCAAGATGACAGATCGATTGCTGACCGATACACCTGCAAGATCTTCTTCACCTTCCACAATTGGTGTTGATTGACCATGACGAATTCGCTGCGCCAGAGTGTTTGTGTGTGTATGTGTGTGTGTTACAGCAGTGGAAATCACGCTGCGAGTTCAGTCGGTGGACGAGAAGAAATTCTTAGATTAGTGCAACAGGGCGTTAATTTTCCAAGAGCATGTAGTAATTTTTGTAGCAACTGCGACTGATGAAATTTTGTATTGTATGTGTATGCGTTGCAGCAGTGGACGGCAGAGGTAGCTCAGTCAGCTAGGTTTAATTTCCTCTATTTTAATGCAAACAATGTGCTATCATATCTGAAATATAAAAGTAATTTATGAAGATGCGATTAGTAATATCCGAATTTTTGTTATTGCTTGTTTCACAGTTCAACGCTCAATGAAAGCTTGGTCGTATGTGAGAAAATTCAAAATCGCTGTAAAGAATGTGTTATTTTTGGCTTAAGAATGGGGAGAGTAATTACTGAATTTTGTGACAGGATCCACGTCAATATTATTTTGTAGTGGGAATTGCAATTAAACAAAGTTGAAGGGTGTTGGGTGGTTTTCTTTTCCCATATTTGCTTTTCCCTGTGTGAAGCTACCAGGGTAAAAGTGAACTGCATACTGCAGATATGCAGTGGAGGGTTTTGCTTCAGCTTATATTGATAAAGGTTGCGGCGCCATTGTAGAGACTACGCTGGAATAAAAACCTTGAAATACATTTAAAAAAACAAGAAACTCTATGTATTGAATTTCAAATCTACAAACATAAAGTAGAGCATAAAACTTTCCATAACGAATGCATGTTAAATGTATAGATTGGTACCCAAGCGGCGTTGAAGTCTCCGATCGACGGCGCCCTGCGTGTGCAAATGGAGCAAATTTCCCTACAAGTGTTAGCAATAATTTGATGAACAATTTGCTGTATTTAAAGATTGCTATGCTTTGTACGGTTTCCTGCAATCAGCTTGGCCTGTACTTAGTGCTTATTCGAGGTTCACGCAATATACAATTGCCTGCCTAACTTATGAGTAGACGCAGTGAAAATCTGTAACAAAGATACCCCTGGAAAGTACGTTTAATGATGTGCGAGCTGAACGCAAGGTCATAAGTTGATTGTATTATTGCATCGGTTTCAGTTTCCAAGGCTAAATTGCACGCTATCTGATCTAAGATTATTCAAGGTAGTTGAGTGTATTACGTTTGGTGATTATACAATGTCGAAGAACAGTCTTTCATGCAGGAAGTTCACTGGAAAAAGTTGATATACGCCAATTTTGTTTGCACACAAAACGTATAAAAAACAGTTATCTGAAAAAACCTGCGATTCAATTTTCAGAACTTTCTCACAAGTACCAGTGCTTTCGGCCCCGCAAATGCCGCCATCAATAGATAATTGATATGCATAAGCCAAGGTTCAACGCAGAGCATCATTAGCATAAATCCCTTGCTAATTTCCTATCATACATTGCGCCTGCAAAGAGCTTAGCGTATTGTTACACATTGATTTGGAGCGATAAGCAAGCAATGCTCAATGATGTGCGTGCTTCGCATATTACTCGAGGCTAACATAAGTCCGACCCAGGCTCAAAGACCTCTATAGAAACATTCTTCTATGAGATTTACTATGTCTACTGCAATTTGACAAAGAATTTGTTCCAATTAAACGAAGCATTCAAAAACGCTGTGTATTTTGCGGGGCGTCTTTGACAGACGAATTGCAGGGGGAAAAAAAAGGATGCCCGCGATGCCGGTCTATGCGTTCTTTATGGACGCTTAATTTGCATAGTCAGGAGGAATACAAACTTCATTACTGATGTTGCTTTAGATTCTCTTCATGATAAACTACATGGTAGTTTCACCTTGACTACTTTTTCGTAATGGATTGTAGGTACTTGTTGAAACTTATTTTTAACTTGTAGGTAAATATCCCGTAATTAATTATCTTCGTGTTAATTGTATTGTTTTAGAGAGCTACTCTTCATTTACGGAACGTTGGTATACTTATGTTTTGAAGCTCACTTTCCTTGGAAAGATTGATATCCTGTATAATATTTCAGGTAGCTATACTGTTGTTTTGCGATGGTAATTTCGTATGAGATGCTAGGCAATTGGTTAAGATCAGTTTCAGTTGAGAACTATGTAGCATGCTTCTCTGATTTTGTTCGTTGTCTTTTTGAGTAGACAAGGTAATTTAATCGACATTTCTACAGAAATGCCTTTCTTTTTATGCAAATTTAACGTAAATTCATGAACTAATATGAGTTTCCTGTTCTGTAAGTTTGTTCATTTCGAATTATTTGCTTTATGCATAGTATTACACCATATATGGTGGGTTATTGAGAAGCACCCACTAAATCATATCAAAAGGACCTACGCAGAGTACACAATCATGATTTCAACACTCTTTATCTGTAATAACTTACCCAAGTGTAACCTTCTTCTGTAAAATCTGACTTAACAAACTTTCCAGGATGATCCTCAAGGCTTACGTAGCCATAATACCGCTTATTTACGAAGGGTCTTGTTTATATGGAATGTTTCAAGTATCGCTGTATTAAAAACGTTGATGGATGGCCAAACCTATAATTTTTAAAATTACAACCTTTTGCATGTAAGTATTTCTGTCAAATTTTAAATTTCTAAAATTGTTGAAACTAAAGTTGAAAAAAAAATCATCAAAAATTCCTTATCCCTATTAGTCTTTTCTGATGCCCTAAACTTTTCATACACCCCTCGTATTGCCCGTGACCGAAGGTGCCACAAAGATTAGGCTTATAATAGGGTTAATGCCGTATTGTATGTTATATAGCGGTGTAGGTTTTATATATTGTTAAGCCTGGTTCACACAAGAGTCAAAAGAACGAATTCTCGCAGGTCTTCGTCCGAAAGGTTAGGTGAGCCCTCGTAAACACGAATGTGTGTAAACAAGTCACTAAAATGTTCCACAAGCAAAGTGTCTAATATCTCTTCAAATTTAGAGTACCTTCTAGCTCACAGAGCTTTGCGATTTCGCCTTCTTTACACAGATACAGCAACCTTTCCTGACGCCAAACTGAGGTAACTCATTCATTTGATTATCGTATGAACCCGCTTTTACGGACGTTGCAAATATGCTATTACTAGATGCTCTCAGTCACGATGTCAAAAAATATGTACTCTGATTTGGATTCTGGATAAGCACAGTGTTCTGTGGTAATGCCAGTGCGAGTCATACAATGCCATTTACATACCCACATCCAATGGTCCTTATTGTTGTGATCGTGGGCGAGATGGAACATAGGTGATTGCTTTTGCTATTTTAGAGTAGATTAAGAATGTAGGTAGCTCCTAATGTTTATCCCTCACTATTTATGGAACGTCTTCTTGGTCGTTGTTCAATTTTTGGAATGGTACGAGGTTATTGGATTCCGAGTGAAGTCGATTTTAGTTTACTGTGTGTTTCCTCTAAGTCCTGCAGAGAAGCATTTCTTCGAAACTAACTTCATAAATTTCAAATGATGGCAAATTTGACAAGGTTTCACTCATCAAGAATTTGAAGTATTTCAACCCAAGCGAATTTATACCTGACAACTGATTTATTTTTACAGGGCAAACAATTTCCTTCCTGCATTTTTATATTTCTAATGCGCCTCTAAGAATAGACTATCTGTTTCACAAGGCAGTACTATCTGCAATGTGTGAAGTCCAGCAAACGGGCTCCAATATTGAGACATTAGCTAGTATGTGGATGCAAGAAATGCACGAAATACTAAGATATATTTGAAATGGCGTTGTGGAATGTTGTTTCCCTGGTAATTATAATAAACTTCTATCAAAAACACAATAGCTAGCTTCACAAAAATGCCTGAAAGTGCACTAAACAGATTATTCTCTCTGAAAAACGATATTAATAAACCACTGACTCTTGCTTACCCTTTTACCGAGAGGTTTTAAAGCATCTATTCAGGTGTGTCAGAATAGCGGTATAGTACCGCTATATAGGATATCTTGCTTGGCGAAGGAGCTAGTAAACTAAGTATTGATGGATAAAATTAGTACTACATATTTTAGGCACCATTAGGCAACCAATGTTTTACGCATCGGTATATTACGACAATTTTGAGCTTCTATTGGCAAACACCGCCTTTCCCTTTAAAGATTAATCGCAGTTCAGGACACCATTCGGCAAGCACTCTTTTTCGCCCGTAAAGATCAGCCCTATTATTCTGTCTACCAATTGGTACCAGCAAAGTGCCGAATACCAAGCAACAGTAATTGATGGCTTGAAGTACCTTGACTCAAACGTGCTAAACATCAGTCGGCAAGGTTGCACGCATTGTCTGAAGTACTGAGAAATTCTTTCCATCATATTTGGATTCTTATTAGTATTTTACCTTGCCAGGGGCATGCAGCAGCTTTTACTGTAACTATTATGGCACGCATGATGACGTTCGGTGAAAGCATTTAGTGAATTTTATATACTATAATTGACTTTCCTATTAGTCAACGTAAAGAGCAAAGCATTATTAAATGGGACTGAAACTTGGCGATAAAGTGTGGAGCAAAGAGATGTTGCTTCCGTTAGGCAATATGTCATTAAGAAAATGATCAGTTGCGAGACGCGTTGTACGTCACGCTTCTATAAACACATGCTAATACCCGCAGAGAAAGTGTAGAAAAATCATGATTTTCATTCGTTAGGTTGGAGTAAAACTCAAGGGCAGTTTTGTAAAGCTCGCTTAATAAGCATTTGATATAATAAACTTCTAAAGAATTTACTAATATACTTTCTGCTAACGTAAAAATGTAAATGTAGCCCATCGGACAGAGGTGGTACGTGGGACTTGTCCCAGGTCAGCGAGTTATGAGCTATTTGGTATCTTGAGCAACACTGGTGAACGCTTACAAAGCTAGCATCCCTAGTACTGGTACCAGCTCCTTGTTTACCACACAAACAACAAATAATTTGACTTAAAGGTCGATGTGCCTTATGCTTATACCATTTTACTAACCAATATGAATACTGTTTCCCTGGTTCAATTCGCTAAACGGAAACACAAAGCTATTATCGAAGTTACTTACACTAAAGCCGAAAAAATACCCCGCAAGGATTTCATGTTTAGCGTTGGACATGCCTAAGTGCTTGCCAAATTTCAAGTTACGGGCAGCTCGCGCATCAGCGTTTTACGCTCACAAAATGAGCACCAGAGGAGCTCGTCGGTGCTCACTCGTCCATCACACGAGCAATAAACTGATGTAGCCAAGCATCAAACACCGTGTTAATGCAGATGTAATTAGTCCGGCTTACACCCATCAGGAGCTCTTCAGGAAGACGCAAGTCTTCCATCAACTCCTCGAAGGCAAAGTAAGCATCGCAAAGCTGTGGCGCGTGCTCCGTAAGATAATTTATTAAGGCTTCTGAATAAACTTAACATTGCCCTTGCTGAGCAGGCAACTCTACGTACGCAGGCATCCTTGTCGACTATGATGTATTTCTTGCGTTCGCTGCACCACCTTAACGGCTCATTAATGCAGTAGCTCATTTTGCTGCGCTTGTCGAAGTCATGTAACACACTGGCTCCTAAGGACTTAGTTGTTGTACCGCGTAATTTACTGAAGAGATTGTTCTTTGGTATTACGCTCTATGGTGTCTTAGCATAATGAACTTAATCTGGTGCATGACAGGAACTTATTGCAGAGAAGCGTAGGTGATGAGTGAGCTATTTTTTGAAGTACAGAAAGGGCAACTAAATAAAGAGTTAGTGTGCAAAATGATCCGGAGGATTTACTGCACATAAAACTATAGGTATAAAGCTAGCTCGTAACACGATTAGCGGTAAATTCAATGGAAAGCAATGATAAAGTAAGTTTATAATGTGTTCAGGAGCATTTTCTAAGCAAAAAATATAGTTTGCTTTTCAAGCAAATTCGGTAAATTGTTCATTTTATAAATTAGTCGCCGATGTCATGCTCTTTTTTGGTTGCCACTTTGATTAATTAACTATCTCTAATTTTTGAAGCACCTACAACTGCAAATTGTGTATAAACTTCATATCTTCGTCTTGCCAGATCAAGTTAGAAAATGAAGACAGAAGTTTAGACTAACGCTGTTCCAACCAACATGGCACAAACTGACCAGAAACAGTTATCAGTTTGTAGCACGAGGATATAGTAAGCGTCAGGTGGCCTACTGTAAGGATAATATCACCCCGACACTAGTGCATCAATGACGATATCTATCCTAGCTAGGGTGCTGTAACTAGCATGAGTATATACTTTCAAGTAAATTCTAATTTCACACATGCTTGCCGAATTATCGAGATAGGACTTTGAAATATGACACCGTAGTAGTGTTGTGCTTTATCAGAGCTAATTTCCTGATTGTTATTGACGGATGGAAGGACAATCTGCTTTGTTATGCATAATCTGTCTTCCAACTTCCATAAAAATAATCCCATCTTACTAGATTTAGCTTTTCTGGAACATATTTCTGGATGACCCATCGAATTTCAAGCCTTCATCCGGCGCCGAAAACGTTTGAAACATCTGAAAAATTTCTTGCTCCATAAGCTTGAGTTTCTGGCCAGCTCAAGCACTGTCGATTTGCGATGAACTCGTGAAACGCAGATGAAAGAGGTAAACTGACCTCTCAGAGGAGAAGTATCGATCAAGTTAAAACTAATAGGACTGGATTCGTTTGACGGATGTCAGCGAATCGAAGATACCTCTATCGTACAGAACCACATCATGAGCGTTTGCAGCGCCCTCCATTTATCAACAAAGGGCTTATGAGAAGTGGGCGCTCTCCTCAAACGACTTCAGGGAAGAAGCACGAGCAGTATGTTGATGTCTGTGGTTAAGGATCTCGTATTTTATTCAAATGTGCATAGTGAATAATAGTTGATTGGTAAGTGAATTCCTTCGTGTCTGATAGCGAACGGGTGATCATCAATAGTCGTTGAGGCCTGGTGTAGTAAGTAGATTTTTATTATAATTTTTTTTTTTGCAAATCAGGTATAAAAACAGCAGAGATGCGACGTCTTTTTCTGGCAAGACTGCCTGTCAGTATGAATGTCCACGCTAAGTGTGATTTAAGTGAGTTTGATGAAATGAATTATGTTTACAATCCAGTGCATCATATAGATTAAATATGAATTTCCTAGGTTAAATCATCCACTGCTTGGAGAGCAGTGAAAAGAACGAGACTTAATTAAAATGAGCTCATGCGCAATTTAAATTGTTCAGACGTATACCATTTTCTGCCATTTATATCTTCCATCGTCTACTCATTTCTTGACTACTCCTTAGGAAAACACAATTAAGAAAGCATAATACAAAACCCAATTTCAGCCTTTGTAGTCTCGGAAATCTTCAACTCTTAGCACTATATACTCTGAAATTTCTATGCTCACGGTTTGCATTGGAAATCGCTTTTGTTGTATTACTCCATATAGAACGAAATTCAATTAAATTTGATATTTTTTGCGCAGTGGAGTCCTATAATGTTAAATGTCAGATGTTAATTTGTTTTGTAGCTCTTTCTTCGATGCCGCTGTCTGATCCACGTGGTTGAATGCTAGAAAATAACTAATTTTAACACTTTGATATTTATGCCATAAGTTTCAGATGTTAATTTGTGTTTAGCGCTTGTCCTCAATACCGTAGTGAACTCTACATTCGTTGTATTGCTACTTACTTCTAACTGATTTTCACATGCTTTACTTCTGAAGTTATCAGTTTCCGACGGTAACCTCTCCTAACTGTTGTCTTCGAGCAACCAGCCTTGACCGTTTTGATAGAACGACTTTCCCCCCTCCCGGAAGAAAAGTAGTTACTCACTTAAGAAATTTACCTTGTTGTGGTCAACTTACGGCAGTCAGTGCTTTGAAGCAGCTGTCCTGGTAGCTTCAGTTGCAGCTACATACATACATTGATGGCATACATATCTCCACAGGGAACCATGGTACAGCGGTTCCTGCATCCGGCTACAACTGGTCTATGGCCATTGTCCCTGTGGCTGAAGTGGACGCCACATTCATCGGATTACTCGAGAGAGAACTAAATTTCAATCATACTGCTACGAAGTGCCCTAGATTAATATATACTTCGGCACTGGTTCGGAGTGTAAAGGCACTTCGCAGATATGTGAGACGAGGAGTGCTATTTGTGGGGCGTGCCCATTGTTCATTGGAGTATTGGAGACATGCGGTTTCCTTGAAGCTGAAACGCATAGCAAAAGTAACTGACTGCAACAGTCTAAATGACTCAATATTCTCAGAAGTAGATTATATAGCGTTGTTTCACTCCGCTGTAGGGAAACGAGAGCAAGGATGTAGAAGCGACAGAATAGTGTGCATGTGTGTCGGCGCCAAGGAGGCAGTGTCTGTTCGACGGCCCAAAGTGCCTGACAAAGTATTGCCATGTGAAGTTGTGCTGTGCTGCGGGTTGTGTGCCTTCATAAGGAGTCTTAGGTAATCCTGTTGCTTTTGACACATTGCTGGGGACAACCATCTGCTTTAATAATAACAGCTGTTAGTTGTTTCCTTCTATGTAAAGAAGCTTGACAGCATCTCTTGCAGTATCTTTAGTAGTTATGTAACTTTTTAATATTTATCACAAAGTTATTTCATACTGCGATACTAGGACTAGCAAACTACATTCTGCGGAATTACTACGAAATCTCTTGCAAAAGCTAATTGCAGTTCATAAGCAGTTCTAAGACATTTTGGTTCACACTGAATGTCCAATTTGTAACATGTTTTGAACGAGAAATACCACAGACTAACCAAACCTATTTTATCTCTGCATGCTTGCATTGCCTGCAATGTCGGCTCTGCCTGCTGCAAACCATAAAGTTGTGACTTCTATTTAGTTTCCTCTTAGACAGCTCGGCTATTCCATCAGTCAAAGCATACGAATATACTCATAAATGAGGATCAATTTGAAGGAGACAATAAATCAGCGCGTAAAGCATCAGAACCAAAGGCTAACTTGAGGAGATTTATGAAGTCTAATTGCGAAGCATATCGCTCCAAAGAGCGCTTGATATGATCTACCACGAGTGCCTGGAAGTGAGCAATGCTGCTATAAGTGGTATGAGTGGTCCAATAGCCCGGACTTTAGCATCAAACTTGACACCTTAGGCCCGTCAGACAAGTCTATCGTCACCACCACCAATTCTAACTCATTGAGGACAAATAGCTTTTTGTGTGATCACTACAATGATAAGCAGAAATCATGACTGGCTTATGGAGTGTTAAAGAGTGATGGAGTAGCCCGCAAGAGCCACAATAAGATGTGCAATGAGGCCTTTTCTGAAGGCAGGCAGCGAAGCTAAACTTGGGTCCGGTTTTGAATAATAGCATGATTGATCTGGTTACGCTCGATCATGTCTACCTGAAATAGAGCAAAAACTTAAATTTGCGGCTGCGACGAGGGGTACTTCCACTGAAAAATTGTCTTGCTCAAGAACAAAGCAATGAAAAAGTTGATAGATGTTTGTGTTTCTTCATCGCCGCTTTGGTACGCTCATGTGGAAAGTTTGTAAGCTATAAAAACAGTTTTTACATGTGCTAATGTCTGTAAATATGCAATAGGTACTGTTGTCTGCTGTAAATATATAGTTTTTCAATACTTTTTCTTTCTATTTACGGTGTGTGGTAGGATCGTTTGTATGTAGAGATTTACAGGTGGCTTCTGCCGTGGATTTTTGATGGAGCAGAGTACATATTTTTTTCCGAAAGGATAGAGAACCTTTCAGCTAACAGGTGAGTTGCTTATATAAGGGACGTTTATGCTTGTTGACACAACTTTATACGCATATCTCTTTTATAAGTATTTTCTAAACGACAAAACACAATATCTTAGACACTGTTTTGGCTGGAATTAATTTGTTGCTGTTAAAATGAAAAATGTTCGAGTTGTATTTTGCGATATTCATTGTTGTTGGTTGTATATTTTAAACTACTAACAAGCTTAATTGACAAAAAGAAGTTTGTAAAATATTTATTACCGCCTATTTTTCTTGGTTTCAGATATAAATACTGTCATTGAAATTGGTCAAATTCCAGCAATCACCTGGTCACTAAATGAATATAAAGTTGGGTTCCATTGCCAATAAGCAACGTAAACTCCCGATGAGGTTTTTTATTAACAGATTTTTTTATGCAGGTGCAGGCTCAGGATGAGAGACTAAAAAAAAGGTCGCAATATTTTATCTGAAAGTAAAATTAATATTCTCAGTGCATAACGAAAGTTGCTTTGCCCCCAGCTCGTCACTTTCTTATCTAAACAATTACCAGCAGTTTTAGTTGTACTCTTGGTAGAAATTCGCGTGCTGACATTATGATATTTTCTTTTTTGCCAGCCTGACTGTTTACGCAGAAACGGCAACTTGAACACTTATCTCTTCTTATCTGATTAGTTTTTAGCTTGCCATTTATCATAAAGGCTCGAGGATAGCCAAACCATGTCCGTAACGCACAAAAGTGTTGAATGCTAGCCGGTTAGCCAGTTAAATAAATGCTAGGGTTATAAATTAAACAGCTCGAGATGGAATCCAGTCTGGAAGGTTCTCCATATTTTTTGCCTTTGTGTGCTTCTTCATTTATTCTAATTCTTCAACCCTAAAACAATTGTATTTTCTCAACAATTGGAGATCACATGAGCCATTTGATGTTTTAATTCTCAGTGGAAAACTTGTGTGTGGTATTCACAGTCGACTATGCTCAATTATTCATAAAATAAATCTCAATAGTTTCATTTCTCTTCAGCAAAAAATTACAGATTTCACTTTTATCGTGTAGAGTCATGAGTAATTTCCAATTATTGAAAGCTAAGTGCAGCTGCGCAATCACTCACGTTAACTCTGTAGACAAAAAGTGTTGTGCAAACAACAACGGGGTTGCTGTGTGCATGAAATTTATCAAGAAACTAGAGCACTCTGAGAGCGCATACCCCCGCCAAACGAGGCAACGGTAGCAAAAAATTCAAATTGGCTCTGATACCATTTTTTATCTATAAACTCCAAAATTTAATCATTTGTGCCTTTTGATAGTTATAACAGCTTGTGTAATTTTTTTGACGATCCATTCATAACTTTTTGAGTTATACTGCTAACAAACGTTATGACAAACATGAGTCAAACATACAAACGAACTAATCGATCTTCACCAAAATTTAATCATTTATGTCTTTTGATATTACTAACAACTCCTATCAATTCATAAAGATCCATTCATTATTTTTTTGAGTTATTGAGCTAACAAGCACAAAATTAAAAACAGTGACGAACGAACGAACAAACGGATCATTACCAAAACTTGATCATTTACTCTTTGTTATATAGGCTTGATAGGTTTATTACACACAAACACATTTTATGTTACAAGTATTTGGTAAAGTAGTAATACTCTATAGAATAATGCATCTGCGTAGCCACTGAAAGTTCAACAAACTTATTGGGCAACATAAAACAAAAAACAAAAACTAATAAAATTGCATGGCGTATTTTTTAAAACGTTTTTTTTTAAGACATTATCAGAAATGGGATCTAATAAATACGCAGGAAGTTTATTGAGAAGAGTTGCAATTTGAAATACTGTAGCGCGTTTCTCAACGTCAACACGCACAGTTGGGAGATTGAGA
>LQNS02278182.1:483179-494812 GCA_001587735.2 Parhyale hawaiensis
ACTATTGGTGTAGAAAACTGCGTCGTCCGCATACAATACACAATTCATACCGAGAGTAGTAATGTCATTAATAAAAATGTTGAACAATAACGGGCCTAAAATGCTTCCTTGCGGAACACTGGAATTAATAGATAATACCTGTGATTTGGCACCATTACAGAGTACATATTGATCTCTATTAGACAGGTAGCTATTAATCAGTGCATTTGCTACATTAACAACTCATGTTAATTTCATAAAAATCCATCCATACTTTTTTGAGTTATGACATTGAGCAAAATGAGGCAGACAAACAAACAAACGGATGGACGTGTCTTCACTATAAGTTAATTATCAGTTTCTTCTAACATACCTAACAATCCCTGTAAATTTCTGCCAAACTAGCGCATAATTTTCTTAGTTATCTTGGTGACAGACAGACACACAAACAGACAGACAGACAAACACGACGAAAACATAATCTCTTTGGCGGAGGCAAACATCTTTCACACGTATAAAGGCGACATCCGTGCTTGCTTCACAGCAACGAAAGACCTTGCTTAGCAAAAGCAAATTATCTAACTATCTATCGGACTAAAGATGTTTATTATTCTATAGCCACGATATTCACTGAATCTCGCACCAAGTGACCTGTCTCTAATTTGGTTGCTACGAAATACTTTTCGTTGTGAGGTTGGCTTTCTGCAAAAGACCAGGTAGGAATATTGGAGGGTAAATTCCTCAACGCAAAACTAGCTAAATTTTACCTATAAAAAGAATCGAAAAACTACTGCCTAAGTTGTACGAGGTTTTTGACAGAAATGACTAATATAAATTTCATTGATATTATGTTATTGTTCTTTTATGCATGACCAAATGCATTCCAAGAAAAAGAAACTTTGTTTTGACTAAACGTCATATATCGGCGATTATTCGTGATTGAGAAACAGTTAAATGTTCTCACACGACTTTTTTATTCAATCTGACCCAATAACAGATACTGTCTTTTTTTAACTAATAATAGTGTCGCAAAAAATAATAGTCTACTTAGTTACCGCTATGGTGAGAAATCTATGTGCAACAGTCCGTGGGTAAAATATCATCAAACTGTTGTCACTGTGTAGAGTTTTGATTATTTCTTTGTTTCATAAATTCTCAGCAGTTATTTAGCCTCAGTGCTTCATGCTACCAACGAAGGAGTAAAAACTAAACTGTTCTAGTACAGTGTGTGACCTACTTAATTAAGAGTTTGTGTTAGGTTAGGCAAGGTTAGGTTATATTACCGGACGCCCAAAATTGACATACTGCTTGGTTCCAAAAAGTTGGGTTATTAGATAAGGATTCAAAATTTTAAGTCAGGTTAGGTGAGCAGGGACTGGTTTTCTGTAATCGTCATTATAAAAAAAACGTGAAAAGTCAATTATTGTCGTAATCCACGTTTTTTTATAATTGCGATTATTATTCAGTATCAGTAGAGTGGGCTAGGTTCACTTGAACTAGAATAGTGCCTAACCCAGCTTACAAAGACGCATGTTATATCTGATTCTGAAGCAGGTCGAGACATACGATACGCGCGTACGAACCAAACTCTGCCAATCGCTAGCTTTGTCGCTAGCTTTATTTTAGCTTTGTCAAAGTTTTCTTTCCAATTTACTTCTCAAAATCTCTATAAATTTTGCTACCTATGTCTGTTTGCAGTAGTGACAGTGTTAGCGGTGTTTCGAATACGATGTGGTATTTTTTTGAACGGCTTCGTAACCCGAACGGTGAAGCTATTGGAATATTCCGCCGTAAAATCATCACTAATTTGTTGGTATTTATTTATTAGAAGATCAGGATTTATTGCTAACGATAAAAAATTTTCGTATTTTTTTCTGTCTGCCTCTTCTCTCATCTGCCTCTTCGACTCTTACTAAACAACAAAAGTGGTTGCTCCGCCGAGGCACAGAGCGGCAATGTCTGGCAATAAGGTAAAGGTTGTTTGAGCATAGCTCGCCCGCGCTATGTTTCTTTATCTCTTTTGTTATCCGCCATCAGCAATAAAATGTCAGGGATCCAATAAATTTCCCCACTCTGATTTTAATGACCAACTTTTGCAAAGGTTCCTTTCTCCTTGTGTTAGAAAAAGTAGCTCAACCTGCATATTCGGTAAACGCTGTCGTTTGAACTGTCGATCTTGCACCCTCTTGTGGCGAATTTGTCGCTGGGAAACTGCGTCTTTGAAAATTCCTGTCGCTTCGAAACGGTCAAATGATATTAATGCAGCGCTTATCTCTCAAATTTTGTTTTCAATCTTGCGTATCATCGAAAGCGTAAGGCGATGGTAATTGTTGCTCAAGCTCCATGTTTCAAGTTTACCATCATTAGAATTGTAAGATTATGCCAAAGCAACGATTATTGCTTGAATTTATTTTTTATTTTCTGATATCATCATGAGAGCAAGATATGAATTTCTGAAAGTTGCTGTTGATTAAAAGTGTACTTAATATTCTTCAACTTATCTAAGTTCGAGAATCAATTTTGATACTATGCGCTGATCGGTCAAATGTGCAGAATAGCTAATGATGTTCGGTATTTTCAAAGCTAATTGTTGTCTTTTTAGTAAGAATCCGTGTGGCGTTTGCGTTACTGTCTATGACATTTTCTAAAATATATATTTTTTGTCACTAAAATGTGCAGTAATTATAATGCAAGTCCTCGAATGAAAACTACAGTTACTCATTACTCGAATTTAATCCGTTGAAAATTGAGTAACAATTTAAAGGGTTGAGGAATATGGCAAGCAGGTGAGCAAACCTTCAATGAAGTGAGCGTGAACTATATATGCCTCCGGCTTTCGCTTAATGAAAATAATTTAGCTGAAGGAAAGAATTGTTGAGTTTTCTTAGTTTCTCTATTGTTTAGGCACGAGGAGCATTTGTTCGTACGAAATTGCGTTCGTGTACTGGGTCATGCGATTGATTAGATTAGATAGGCGGCAGTAAACGGACCAATAGGCCCATCCCCAGAGAGACACAGGGACCTACGCCCCGACCCTCTATGAGCTATTATATAGGTCACTATAGCTCGAATGCTAGGCTGTTTGAACAATAGGAGGTTTAAATAGTAGGTTGTTCGAGGGACAGGTCATTTGAATAATGGGGCGTGCAAGCAATAGGTCATTCTATATAGTAATAGTTTGTTCGATTAATAAGTCATTTGTCCTTAGGACAATAAATAGGTGGTGCAGGGGATGGTGTTACCCATACATTAGCGCTTTGGACGATACTAATGGTTTAATGTGCTTTTAGATGCGTCAGTTTTTGGCTTTTTCTTTATCGTCGCACGTCTCGCTTTTGTTACAAACTTCTGCAGATGTTGAAAAAGATATATTTTAGAAAAATGGGTGCCGCAACCCTCACATCAGCTACGATCATTGATCCCGTAAAGTTACAGCACTTATCGAATCATAGAACAGTTTCCCGGCGTAGGGGCTTACTCGAACAACAGAAACTCGTAGTGGACTACTTATAAATTCTATCTGTTTGAGCGCTTATGAACTACATAGGTATTGCACAGCCTCATATCTTTACGCTATCTACAACGTCCGAGCTACCGCATATGCAAGCAACCTAGTTCATTTGGATCACTATGTAGAAGACGCCTGCGACATATCACGGGGATACGCAGATGGGGCCCAATTTATCTGTAACTTGTCAGTAGCTTTAATAGTAGTAGTAGTATGAGTAAGAGAAGAAATAGTAGTAGTAGCAGTAGTAGAAGGATTAGTAGGGTAGCAATACCTGAATCTCATCGCTCACAATTCTCAGTGGTTTTCTATCGGCTTTCCCACGGCAAGGTCTCACGTTTCATGAGAACTCAGATGAGTTCTATTAGTTTCAGCGTGGTCGGTGCGCTATAACGGGCAGGAACCAAGGTGCAGAAGAAGTATAGAGGACCTACCTACCTCTACAAACTAAACGCGTCTGCAGAAACTGCGGCCGGCTGCCCCATCTCCTGCTGAAAAAGCACTAGGGATAGCGCTTGGGTGAGGCCCATATATATTCTGACAGCGAAAGGACCCACTGCAGACGACAGTCTTTTGCCCTGTGTTTTCACTTCACCGCGTTCGAATGCGATGCTGTGTCTGAATAAACACGAAAAAAAGCCCTGCTTTCTGAGACGATATTATCTAAAAATTTGAAAAGACACAAGACACGGCACTAGGGACACGGGCTAAGCCAAAGAATACGACGGTAAACATTTTATTGAAACTTTTGGTAGACACACAGTCGTGTTTGCAAGGACATTACGAAACATTCGAGCACGCTGAAGTGAAAACACAGGACGAAAGACTATCGTCTGTTACGGGCTTTAAGGGTCAGTTACCTATGAAATTCAGGATTTCTCTAGTAAAGGAGGCTTTATGGGAATAGAGATATAACTTAGAGTGTATGAAGAATGAACTGAAGCCGAGTTTTCACACCATTCTGCGAATGGGTTACTTGATTCATCCGATGTCCAGCATCTATGCTTGCTTAAACAAATCGTTCATAAAACATTTTTGTCCGCATGCCTATAGTGAATGTCTGACACCTACGGTTAGAGATCGTGATTTGCTACAGGTGCAAGCCACCTTATCAGCGGGCTGTGAGTGTCCGTACGGTCTTTAGTTGTTTTATCCAATATCCAGCGGTAACTCACAAGTTACGAATATTTCGCATAGATCAAAGTTACTGAAAATAATTCTTCGTTCTCTCTTCCCACTTAAAACTCTTCCGATTTGTATCCAACCAAGAAGAATTAACCAGAAGGAGTGTCTTTGCACTAGATACCTACCATGTGAAGAACTACACACAGTGGCCTTAATAAACAAAATAACCAAACTTGAAGTATTTTGGTTCTGCAAGCTAAAAAAAATCGCCGTCGTAGTGCATTGATGTATTTTCTTGTTCGTTCGCTGGTATCCATGGCGACGCATTGCACTGCTGAGAGCAAGACCTTTTATTAAATACAACAGCAGTATGTAATAATGTTACTAATATTATCGTAGGGTTTGAAAAGAACTGCACGACTGCTCGAGGCGAATGTTTTTAGAAGAGCTTAGTTTCTTAGAGCAGATTGCTGGTCAGCATTGTTAGTAAAAGGGAGGTTGTAGCCTCTGTGGAATGCGTGCGATGTGATAATATCATTACTGAGTGATTTTCAGGGTGATTGATCATCTAATGATCGAAAACAGGCATGCTTGTGATAATAGACTTGATTGGGTAGAGAAGTTGAGGAGTAATTGCTCTGGGATGATCGCACTAGCATGTTTATGAGGCGGATGCCTTCATTTCTAAAGGTTTCAAAGAACGCGAACAGTGATATCAATATTTGTCAAAGTATTACATAATGCGCTTCTTGGGCTCTTATGTATTGAAGAATTAGCGAAAGAATCGGAAAAAAAACTTTATATTATCTAATTGTTGTTTTTCTTAATGATATATATTTGTTCTATTGTCACGGCTTGCTCAGCCACATCATTAATCTTTTGAAAGCAATAAGTGTTCTAAATAATAAATTAAAATCAGTGAGAGACACGACATGAATCAATTGAAGTTAAGGCATATTTATCACTCGCAGATATTCTACCAAAGATGCTATTCCCACGTGCTCATGCCTTAACAGTAAATAGATGGATACATTGATAATGACTTATTACTGAATTGACATCGGTCTCTGAAGAAAATATCAATTAGAATTATTTATGTTATCATTTCAAACAAAGTTTTCGCCCACAAAGGTGACGAAAGGAACTACAATACAACTTACTACAGGCAAACCATAGTCTTGTAGGTCGAATGAAGCCACGGCGTTCACTGACATTTCTTTTACAATTTTCTAACAAACTAGTAGAAAGTTCGTCACGGTCGTGAGTCGCCTGCTTTTTTTTTCCTTTTAGAATCTTTGTAAAGAAAACATCAAACAAAAATCCTTTTCGCAAATGCAGCTCCGGCAAGAGCACATCGGGTGAAGAGATCTGCGTTGACATCTTACTTTGTGGAGAATTAAAGGAAGGAGAGCGGCACGAAGCAGCCTTAAGGCCTGTCATTATTTTGCCATTAAGCTTGTTCTAAACCACCGATGATGCTTTGGTCATCCCCCTGTGTCAAAACACAGGCCTCTCACTGCCATTGCCAGAAAATTTCGCACGTTCGACTAGGCATTTCGAAAGAAAATGAACACATTACTCACACGATGCAAAGACCATATCGATCATTCAAATGTCTAATTCTGTTTCAGAAAAGCATCATTCACGGCATAGAGACTTCAAATTTGCTCGAGATTTCTCACGTCTGAGTGGGCATTACAGAGAAGATTATCACATCGGTTGCACGACTAAATTATGCAATATCGATCATCCAAATGTCTAAATTTTATCTGAGTTAATATTTTTGATCGGTAAGTATTGATATTTGCAGAGAGTATTGCACGCATTCGGTCATGATAGCTTTTGATAAAAATTGCTTGATTGCTTTATGTAAGAGGTAGTCCTTCATCTAACTCTCGGTAACTCGTTCATACATGTTTCAGCCATGCGCTGCCTGATGATTGAGTCTGGCACAGCCTGCTCTCCCTGAACCTCTCAATATTCAACTTTTCAATGTATAAAGTACCATAGATATCGATGGTATAATATGTGTGTGTGTGTCTCTCTCTCATAGTAAGTTATCTCTGAGCCCATTTCTATTTAACTACTGCCATGTTTGACTTACCATGAGTGTCACTGGAATGATAACGTGTTTCTCTGGCGTTGTCAGTTTTCCAGAATTTAAACATTCTCAGCTGCTCAGTGCATGGAGTTGATTGCGTCGCATGGCGTGTACAATGTTATTCGTACGAAAAAAAATATAAATATTAAAGTCTACGTTACACGCGAAGAGTTCTTTTTTTATCAGCTGATAAGAGCCTAGAAAACAGAAACGCAAGCGTTCCAATAATAGGAATTTCTTAGATAGGTTGGAAAGAAAGTGGCTTCGCAAAAAATAGTATATCCTCAGTAGGTATATAAGTATCACGATAAAAACTGAGATCAGGCTATAGAGCAATTTTATAAGCCACGAACTACATCTCTTCTTCACAATGTAATCCCAAATAGTTTTGAATACCTCTGTGTTGGACTCTTTATCCCATTGATGATTATGGAAACTATGATTTCATTAACGAAAGCTTTTCTAAAAATGGTCCATAGCTCACTTACACATAGAGTGTATGATTACCAGAATATATGTATGTTTCTGGGAGTTTTCTATCTTGCGGTTACAGGAAAATTAATTGTTGTAGCCAATAGTGAATATACTTACTTCTTAAACTGATTCCACTACAAGTATGAAAGTAATAAGCTTATAATAAAGATATTCGTTTTGTTGTGATATCCATAGCCGCATGTATAACTTCTTCTTCACTAAATGGATTAGTGACTTGGGCCTTCAGGATAGAAGCGCATACAATTAAAATCTGCTTCTTTGTCGCCAGGTATATTCACCCTCCGCAATGCCACGCACTTCACAATCCAAGGATCGAAGAGTTCACTCGTACTCTCTCAACCTTCACTTTCTTGCAAGTCTTGCTATAATCCGAAACAAGAGACTTAATCTCAGAGGTGCTTGTTGACAGGAGCATTTAGATCATACTGAGCGAAGGAGAGATGAATGTAGCAGATTGTACAGCACGATGGTCCCTGATATGCATGATGGACGCCAAGGTTTGGGGCACTGCCGCTGAGAGGCAGTCGCCTACAAACATGCAGCAACCCAACGAATGTTCGCCCACCTCCTAGAATTATTGGCAAATTTGCTTCAAGTTAAGCTTGTAGATAATCTGGTTGGTCCGATACTAGGGACTTCTAACAATACCTATGCAGCGTTGTAAATATATATATTTTCTAACTTTAATAATGGTTGTGCGTTACCTAACAGTAGGTGTTCGGAGACTTATCACTATCAGCAACGAAGGTAAACAAAAGTGTTCTTCATGTGAAGCATCTTAACATCCATTCTGTCTGATGCTGGTGACTGCGCAGAGGGCGTCAGATTTCATGATGTTTCCTTTAAAATTGCATCCAAACCAGCAACAGCGGCATCATAAGAAAGCTTCCCTCTTGTTTAGATCGAATAAGTCGAACAGAGTGATTAAGAAATGTTGCTGTATGAATTCTATCAGCGAACTTTCTCGTTAAAAATGCGTCGAAACAGCAAAAAAAAAAAAAAAGATCTGATGCTAGAGCTAAAATGCAAAGCCACAGGGATATTTTTCCAGGGAGTGAAGGCATTCACTAGGTTCGGTGCATATACCTTCGACTCTTCTGTGCGTATCGATAGCCAGTCATAGTAATGTACCCAACTGTAATATCTACGTACATTTTAATTTTTCATTTAATGATTCTACAGATGCATTATTTTTTAAAGGTTTAGAGCTTTTTCTAGAAATGAGGGTGCTGTTTCTTGTAGTTACTATTCTAAGACTAGTATATATACAAGTGGGAAAATTTTCAGCTCATTGAATCATTTTCTCAATTCAATGATTAAAACAACATGGTATGAAATGAAAATCAGACGAAAGTAATTAAAACAACATGGTCTGAAATGAAAATCAGGCGAAAGTAATTAAAACAACATGGTCTGAAATGAAAATCAGGCGAAAGTAATTAAAACAACATGGTCTGAAATGAAAATCAGGCGAAAGTAATGCAACTCATTGGTTTAGAAAGAAGCATAAACAGGGATATTTCAGACCAGTAAGTTCATACAGCCACTGTGCAGTATAAGCTACTGATAAGAAATTGGTGGGCCTGTCTTGGAATAGCTGCCGAAGAATGAGTGTACCAGTAAGACTTCTAAGATGCTTGCCAGGCAGTGAGCATGTTTTTCTTGAAGAAGCCTGCAAAATTTCACACAAAGCTACTACTTTTAAGCTTCTCAGTAATCTTAGTGAATGTACTGAGTGGTTTTAAGCGGCCATTTGTGTATAACTTATTGGACGCTTCCAAATCCATGACACCGGGATGCAACGATTGCCATTTTTTATGGTGTTAGTGGAGATTGTTTGGTGTGGCTGGCTGCTGGCCTTAAGTCTGGAGAAGAACCTTTGATTACCGTTTGCTGTTGTCAGCCAATTACCTAGCAAGCTTAACAATACTGGATTGGCTCCCAGACTACAGCAACAAGGTGACGATTTACTGCAATAGATGCCTGGCAAACGTCAACGAACTTCGAAAATGGTTGTTGATGTACAATCGAAGAACACCCGAGCTTAGAGAAGCTCTGCTTCGCCACTCGATTACCTTTGAAGAATAGCGGCATTTATCAATGCGTATCTTGCGAATCTTGCCAATATTAACAGTTTTATTCAGACGAGGTGGTCATTAGGTTCTCTTCAGCACAGTTTTGTTAACGTCCAGCTTTACTGGATGTAGACGCTATCTAGCGAAACTGCCGGTAAAATTAGCATACCGGCTTAGTCAGCCCACAGACGCTAATGCACTTTGAGTGTAGAATTGCCCACTAACACCAAGAACTATCGTTTGCTAAACAGAAGCTACTTACACCGTAATGAGGGTCTTTCTCTTCCATACATGGCGCAAGTGCTCAAGATATGTAGACTGGAAGAGGCACGTGGACAGCAAGAACTAACTTCTGGGCACCTGGAGTATTCGATTAATTGCTGAGTGATTCATGGCACGTGTGGAGCGATAGAGAATGAAGGTGGACAGGCTTAGAAACTGCGGATGGTGAGGAAATTTTACAGTGTTACGCTTATAAATTCACTCGGATCGATAGAGTGAAAGATATGGGGTACAACAAGGGTTGCTTTAGCAGGCGTTCATCTATTTCATGTTCATGAACTGCAGTTGGACAAATGTATAGTTGTTACGTTCTTGACAAGGGCATTTTCAGGAGACTGTTGATTGAAGCTTTGATGTATGTTTAGTTAACACTCGGCGCTGCAGGGTTCATCTGTTTGGCGACAGTAACACGAGCAGTTCTTGCTGCAATAGTTTGTTGCGTTCTGATAGCCCCATTTTCAATATAGTTCTTCGTATACTATTTTCGTAGAACTCTCCGAGTATTCATATGAACCACTAGATATGCTGGTAATTTCGGGGCATCATTTTAGTTCGAAAGGTTACTGAGGGTTCAGTGAATCACCTTAGCTGCTTCAAAGACCCTGAGCACAGTAAGGTAATAAACTGATGTTCAGTAAGAAGGTCCATGCGAAAAAGTAAATTGAAACTCACTGCAAGCCATCCAATTTTTCTTAGAAACTTCCAACATTTTTAACAGTTCATGCACTGCTATGCAATTTGTATTTTGGTAAACACTTTTGTCAGGAGAATGCCTATCTCAAATCTTAGAATAGCTAATTCCAAATGTCTATAGTTGCATGCCGCATTACAAGCATTTTTCCGGAAAGCCGCTTTGTCTTGGGTTGCATCCGAAGGTTTTCTGAGAAAGGCAACGGTGAGGACGCATAGAAAATATCCCTTTTATTGTTGGGATCATAGCTCACTGCCGCGGACCAGACTCACTTCCATCCGCTGGAGAAAATTGCCTCGTTTCACTCAAAATGATTATAAGGTTGGTGGCCGCCTGAACATCCGACAACGCTGTAGTATGTACGCAGTTTCTCGGTACCTTCCCTATGCGCGGACCTCGCAAACATCTTTGCTGCATAGCAGGGGAAGAATCTGATTTGGCGTTTCTCACGGCAGGATATGGTGTCCTTTTTAGTTAGGGTTTCTTAGCCGAGCGTTTGGGAAGAAGTAACGGAGAAAAAACTGATTTGACGTTTTTCAAGACTGGATATGGAGTCCTATTTAATTACAATATCTTAGGTGAGAGCATGGAAAGAAATTGCAGAGAAAAAGAATAGCTAATTTAACGTTTCTCATGAATGGATATGGTTTCATTTTTTGATTACGTTTCTCAAGTAAGCGCTTGGTGCAAAATGGCTGGGGACAAAATCTAACTTTTTCTCACTGTATGATATGGTGTCCTGCCGCTTACACATCCTCGGTTTCGCTTTGCTACAGCGGCTGTATTAATTTCAACCCCGCTTTGAGCTTCTCATTCAGCGACACCGTTACAATTTCTTAAGTGAACGTTTGCTAAGACCTGATTTTACCTAACACGTTTGCAAATTTTTGGATAAATTGATGGGTATTTTTTATCTCAGTTATTATTACGGTTCGCAATGGAAACCTGGATTTGAATATTTACGGCTTCAAACTGTCAAAAGTATAAATAAAACATTTCATCATTAAATTCTGAATTTGTAAACCTTATCATCGATGGTTGATGGTTGGGGCTCATGGTATTATCGTTGCATTGCAATTAAAAAAGAGATTTATGAAAAGAGCAATTGTAGGTAGAGCCTAGAGGTTGGGGATTTTATGGCTACAATAATATTTAAATCCAAAAGTATTAGAGGAACCAACATTTTTTTTATGTTTCTATAGCCCTTTATTGTTTTTTTGCCTCAAGCTCCTATCTGGCTTTCGTAAACCATGCTTGTCGTAGATTAGATTAGATTAGATAGGCGGCAGTAGACGAACCAAAAGGCCCATTCCCAAAGAGACACCGGGACTAACACCCCGGCTTCTTTGAGCTATTGCCATTATGTTAGTAGGATAT
>LQNS02278182.1:496859-512126 GCA_001587735.2 Parhyale hawaiensis
TATGTGACTGGACCTGTTCTCCTCTGTTGGATTACGCTTCCAGGCTTTGTAACGCACTTGTCGCCTGGCAATGCAGCGTTTGACTGTCCGATTCATCCAGAGAGGATCATTATTGATACGTTTTGTATAGTGCCAGTGACTTAGCAACATCTAGCTTACTTTTTTTGCATAAAGGCTCTCCGAGACTTACTCTGTCCCTATGGTTATGTTTTAAATACCACCTGTATGAAATAAGATAGGTGAAGCTAAAAGGTGTTTAAATATACCTGGGTTCACACAGAAATTAATTGAGCGTTTGCCTGAGGCTCTCTTTAATGCGTACTCGGTGGGTATTTATGTATAAGCCACTTTTCAGATTAAGCTGTAAATAAAATCAATTTCATAATGTGTTCTAAAACAGTTTCTTTAGCAACAACCTATAGGCGTATTACAATCGCAACCTTGTTTGAGCGATCGTAACCCAAAAAACTTACACTGGGACTCAAATTGAAATAAATGATGTTAGTAATTTGTAGGCCAGATGTTGTAGTTTGCAATCGTCCTCTGGACCATAGCGATGACTGGAAAGTATACATTCACAAACATTTTCATTGACGCTTCTTTACGTTCGTAAAAAATCAGGTCAAAAACCCCTTGTGGATTTGTCTTCACGATCAACCCGTAGCTTGAACCCCATGTTCTTGGAAGCAATATCTTTGACTTTTCTCACGCTGTTAAAGGAAAAAATCAGGTCAAAACCACTCGGGCAATTGTCCTCGGGATCACACTGCCAATTGAGTCTTCGCACAAGCTGTCATTACCGCGACTACGACAAAAGAAGAAGGACACCAGGCTGATATCCACCAGTCACGTGAGATGATCTCGTGGAAGCCCCCCTCGAACATCCTTGTTTTGTTCACGGAAACTGAATCCAAGGCCTCCCTTAGCTTTCACTCATCTCGAGTGAATGCACGTAATGCTGCACTTCTTTTACAGGCAGCATCAATGTCAGTACAATGTTATTTAGGGACTTGCGCAATCGGGCTATCTATTATTTGTTGAGGCTGCACAACACAGTGCAAGCGTGATTATCTTCAACGAACGTTGCTTTTGTTAGTGTAGCTGTCTACGTATAAAGCTAGTAATGAAGAAGAGGCGTTCGCGTACCCATGAAAATTGGATGAACCAAATTTATTTATTTTCGCCTGTTTGAGCGTTTTGGTATATTTTCCTGTTAGAAATAGAAATATTACCTTATTTTGGTCTATATAGTTACGTTCCTAGAACTTGATTTTTCTTTTTTTAGGGATTCTGCAGTAGAGCAAAACCATTTCAGAAAAACACTGAAATATATTCCGAATAATGTAAGTATTGTGCATTGTCCATAGATATACGCAGTATACAATGAACTTAGCATCCATGAGAGATTTAAGGTTACAAATTTGTTAAACAAACTACTTTCCTAAAATTTTATTATAATTTAGTCTCTTTTTTTTCTTGCGTCTTGCTGCTGAACGTGGTTGCTTTAGATGTATATTTTATTGATAGCATTAAAACTTGCAAATTAAATAGAGTAAAATCTTGGGCTTAAACTAAGAAACTGTATAGGCTCTTGATGTATTCAAGCGATGGGTTCCAGACATAATCGTACGAAAAAGAGAGGCTGCATCAAAAGGTGCTGCACCATAGTTCGCCTAATTAGATATTAGCCTTTTCCTACGGATGCAATGCTACAATGATGCTCATAGTCCTGGTGCTTCTTAATTTCATACCTCATTGCCTTTTTGCAGGAATCATGTTAATGCAAGCCAAGTGAAAACAAGGTATGGGGTTAAATATTGCCTGAGTAAATTGATACAATTTAAAATGGTGCTGCGTCATTTGAGGGATAGTTGAATTAACTCATAGTTTACAAGTAGGTAAGACTGATTGTGAAAAATTGACAATGATTTCCTTCTGATGTCAGTGGAGCACTGACAGTCGACACGTTTAAAAATAGTCAGGACCAGTACTGGGACCGTGCCATCTGCAACTGATTCTGTTTGCACGCTCGTCCTTTTGGCAGCTGCTCGTCGCTTGACGCCCGCAACTTCTTCAATGTATTTAGATGACGATAGTTCAGAGTGAACTGAAGCCTGGTCTTTCACTTCTGACTGAGAATGGCTCTCCTGGTTCGAATATTGACCAACATATATTTAAAAATGTAAATGGACAGGTCAGCACTATGCACCTATATGGTAGTAGTGACATTGCTTAATTCTCCTAGTTCTTTAATTTTAAGGACAATATAATACTGATGTTATGAATGGAGTAATGACTAATTGTGAATCGCTAATGGTTAGTGGGAAAGCGTGACGGTCAAGTTCAAAATCTGTTCTATGCCAGTTTTTGTCCTTATTGTCATCATGAATGAGCTAATAATAATTATATTTACGCTTGCTTAAGGTGAGCTTACTCAAGGTTATCTTCATTCACTGCATACAAGCTGTGGCCTCGGTCAACGAGTGAATACGGCATGGTTGATTTACATTTTTCAGTTCAGATGAAACATATTAAGCATGCTTAAGCTTTTGCGTGTTACTTTTGCTTAAAGGTGAACATATTCATGTTCCCAGTGCCACGGCAGCGACCTACAACATTATTGTTCAGTGTTTTCAGTAGTCGAACAGAAGTTAAGGCAATTCGCGCTTGGAGATGACGCTCGTCCTCGCGCCATAAAAGGTCGTAAGTTACTTCTTCGACCGCTTCAGTAAAATTGGCAAGTGTTCGTTAAAGTGAAGATCGCCGTAATGTTCCGCCTCCAGTGTCTACCAAAAAGACTGTGAGTTCGTGGCGATTGCATCGCTTCCAATTTTACCGAAGAAAATTAGGCTGGACTAATACGTTGGCGCCATCATTTGAGAGAATTCGCTCGTTTTTAAAAGCGCCTCCAATAGCTATGAGAGATGGGATGCAATTTTCTTCGGTAATTTTTGAGTGGCTTCCCAGAGGCTGTTAGAATATTTCAATATAAGACTGGAGCAAAAGTTTATTCATTGCAAAGCCCGGCAGTTACTGTGCGTTCGGTACGCAGACAGCGGCATTGCAGTGCTCTTGTTAAGCTACCAGGCCCAGCAGCTCTGTAATTTCCTTGGGGATCTACGAAGCAATCTTGACTTACGATCTCGGAGCAAAACCAACAAGCCGCCGACGGTGTTCTTCACCCTATACGCGAGTCCATACAACTGGCTATACAACGGCCACCAACTGCCTAAAATTGGGCAAAACTACGACATTCTTTCTGTAAAACATACATGCAGGCGAAAGATTACCAGATCCGTTTAGCCTGTACTACCCATGCATGACTCTATAAATACAAAGTTGGCTCGAGTGTGTTTTAATGCAATTGTGTAAAATTACGGATGAGTTGAATTTTAATTTTAAGATGCAAATTCAGCTGCTTCACATATCATCATGCAGCCTTGCAAAAAAATATAAGGGAATGTTTGAAGTAATTGAACTTGGTGCATCATAGCAATTATCGTGAGTTTGCCTTCAACTTTATATAATTATACAAGCTCACTGTGCACAAGCAGTTTTCAAAATTTGTATCGTGCGGTTTAGGCATAATTTGTATATTGCGTATATATCTATACTGTCCGTGTTGGCTTCTGTACAGACCATAACATTTTGGGGAATGGCCTTGCCCCACATAATTTTTATTGTTATAGCTTCACTTTCAAAATAGCTGGATGATGTAGACGATAAACTGACCAAAATTCTAGGTACCCAAGTAACTTGATCTTGTTATTTGAAAATTATAGCGTAGGTTGCGTACCTGCAAAACAGAGCCGCTGTTCATCAAGCACTCCGAAGCATTTTCAATGGACGGAGTGCTTCATATGTTTGATTTTTATTAAATAACACGGTGAACTCACAGCACTCTTTGGGTACAAGCATCGCTGTCTGCAAAAACTAGTTAGGTATCACAAACCAATGGCTGTGATGGTGATGCTTTTGATCTGATAAGGTGGAAATTGCTCATGCCAATATTTGCTCAAAAAAAAGTCGTTTGGGGTCCTCCGATGAATACAGCATGCATCATATAATTAATTTTCCATATTGTTGTTTTTTGATCACAACATTGTAAATTAGTGGCAATTCACAGCCATGTACTTTTACATGTGTGTATACAGTATACTTGGAGACAGAGGAGAAAATGCAATTTTATCGTTATCAATATGTTATGAATCGTGAACTTATTCCTGACTATAAACTTTACCTAGGTAGACTTGACATCTGAAACCAATTTCGTGGTCCTATGCAAAACAACAAATGCACGACATTGTTCTACTATATATTTAAGTTACGTAATGTATATTGACATTTTATTAAACGCCAGTAACTAAATTCGATGGTCTTCTACAGAATACGCAAGGTTCACGTTCGCTTGTTAGCTTATGAAAGTAAGAAGCTAATACTATAGACTGGATATCCATGACCATCATCCAATACAGAATGCAACCTTCCCTTCTGTTGTTGACGTCAATGCCTGATTCCCAATGGTCTGGATTACAGGAAGGTAGTCGCTGCTGAGTCATCGATGAGAAAGGGAAAACTGCTGCACAGTGTCCAGAAAAGTTTCCCTTTCTAAGGAATTTGAAAACAACTGAGGTTCAAGAGGCAAGGTGGACAGAGGTGGTCGAGAAGAAAGAGTGTGATTCTGAAACGTTTGAAAAACGAGATACTACGTACGATGTCATTGCTTGTAGAATTAATATAGTTCTTATCGAACTGGTACAGGTGTGTGAGAGATTGACTTCTGCGTTACATGGGGGATTTTGCTGTTGCATTTTAGAGGATATAAGTAGATGAAAAACCGTGTGCATGAGTCCGTGCTTTGCATTTTATGAACATCGTAGATGCAACAGACGCTGTTCAGAATTAGTGAAGTGATGAGTTGATATCGTGCTTACTGCCTGCTAGCAAAAATTCCTGTTTGATGTGGTTGACCAATATACAGTATATTCTATAGTGGTAACTCTTTTATTTCGGTTTGTTGTGAGTAAATCCAATGTCATTTAGAAACAATCTCCACAGCTTGGCTTTGTTAAATGTTAGATGATAAAAAATTTCACCAATAGCTGCAAGTGAAGCTTACCAAGTGACAGAGGGAAATGTCCTACAGAGTTAGCACTCTCTTAATTGTTTCGTAGCACAACTCCTGTAGCTTACTAAGTGTGAGGCACTTGTGCATGCTTCTACTTAATTAATAATCCATTGTACTTAAAGTTTACTGTTCGTGGAGCAATAATTTTATAGTCCATGAAATTGGGGCTAGTAGAACATTTGTTGTTATCATAATGCTCTGGAAATCATTGCGAGAATGCCGACTGCTGTGTAGTTTTCTGATGCGTGGGATGGCAAGATGCAGCCTTCTCGTAATCTTTTCCTCAAATTATGCCTCAATTTTACATCTTTCAGTCAAGAATGCAGCTGCCCATATTTTTCTTTGACAAATGATCTCTCCGCTCTGACTGAAATATCTGGGGCAATTTATGGCGATTACGCGAGATTGTTGTAAAATGACTCTAAATATTGAAGCTATTTGCAATATTAATGTACGGCCGTAGATTAGAAGCTCAGAACACGATGTTTGTGGCGGCGAATCTTGTCGGCTTATTTAACCTTTTGTACAGTGGCCAGGACGGAAGACGTGGGAACGAGGTAGTTTCTCGACTTATTATATAGAGATACATATTTCTATCTTATTTTGCCATTCATTCTTAAAGCTTATGGCGTTGATTTGGTAGATGGTATGCAAACAAAGATAATTATGAATTTCCTGTGAGTTTACTAAAGCGTTCATCTGCAAAGCGTAACACAGTGGACTGTGTGGATTGCTTCGAAGTAAATATATTTAGTTGATTGAGAACAGAAACAATTATCTTGGGCAAAAATTCTTGATGAGTATTTTGTTGAAAGGCTAGCAATAGTCATATATTTATCACAATTAACTTTAGTACTATCAAAACTGCAGAATTTTTTGTTTATATCTGGGCTATTGACTGAACGACTACTAATCGTGTAATTCTTCCTGTGTATCTATAATAGGGACAAACTTGACCAGTCAATCGTCACTTCTGCAAAATTTCTCTGCATACTCGATGACTATCGATCAAAAATTTGTCACTGAAGTTCAAAAATTGTCACTGAAGTTAGATTCTTGTTCTGAAACAGAAAAACAGTTTACTACATATAGAAAATCTCCAGTTAATTTAAGGGGGTCAACCCAGCGATTTTGGTCAAAATTATCGATTTTTTCTTCAATGCTGAGAAGAAATCCATAGGTAGTAGGAATGTGTGTCTTAAAATTTTATGGGACTAAGGGCATTAGAACCCCCAAAGAAGCTTAGGTCCAAAGGGGCGGGGGAATGGAGATGAAAATTATCAATTGAGAACCGATTGTTCTGAAATTTGCATATTATATGTATTTTTGAACACATTTTACTCATTCAACTTTTGTCATTTAGGTCTTAGTTATGAAGATGATTTGAAATATATGTATATATATCTATACGGTACCTATATATATATATATACATGACCCCCCAAAGAGGGGTCCTAACGGGGGTGGGTGGTGCAATGGGGGTAAAAATCCTGTAATGATGCATGCATACTATTTGTAGAGACAAATATACCATAAATATCGCATTCAAATTTTATTCATTGTGCAAAAAGTGTATTATATGACATTTCACTACAACATTTTACGTGTTTTGGTACTCCTGTAAAATAAGATTTTTCCACCCAAAAATGAATAGAAGTCAATGAGTTTTCGTGCTAGGAAAAAATAAACACAGTTTTCAAATCCGTCAACCATTCCTAACAAAACAACAAAGCCAGATTTTCCATTTTCGCAATCATAGTTTTTTATTAGATCTGAAAACCAAAAACTTTGCTTATTTACTATTTTTCAGTTAGCGATCGAAAATCCTTGTATCAAAAGAAAACGGAATAGAAAATGAAAAATACGGCCTTGTTGGCTTGCTAAGAATCTTTCAAGGATTCCAATAATGTCATTGTTTTTTCCTAGCATGGAAACGCATTGAGTTCTCTTCTTTTAAAATTTCCAAAAAATCATATATATTTATATATATTTCTAATTATCTCAAAAACTAGGGCCTAGATGAAAAACTTATGCGAGCAAAATGTGTTTTTATTTTAAATTACATCTACTGTGCAAATTTCAGAACAATCGGGCTGCAAATAAAAAAGTTTTGAAAAGTTTGCGTGGAACTCGTTAACTAGAATATGGGTACTTCAATGCCACATTTGGCCGTTGCGACAAAAGACGACCATACATAGTTCATCTTACTAAATAGAATTCCCTCGGAGAACCTTTTAATTAACGTACTTAATACCTTAAGTAGAAAGAACTTGATGTTCTTATGTGGTAATAAAGTTTGGAAGCAGATGTATCTTCCTTTTTGTTCGCATTGGAAATTTAATAAGTTTCATTAAAGTTTCGGTGCGTTGAATTGAGATTTCTCTGTATGTTAAGAATGCAGCTATCATTATCTTCCTTCGATTCTTTTGCTTTCATTATCAACTATCGACAGATAATCTAGGTTTCTAGGGAGACTCTCCCTCTTATCCCTTCAATACAAAATTTGACTTTCAATGATTTAATTTTCCTTGATTAAATATTGTATGGTTCAATCTTACGTTACTTACATTGATTGGTTCAATTTTGCATAATTTCATCTTTCGTGGTTAAATCTTGCATTAAGTATTCTTGTATGATTCAGTCTTGTTTTTCCTTAACTTGCTAAGCTGCATCACTGTGCGTGAAGGGTGTACATATGATATGCTTAGAGTGGTCCGAAAAGCAACAATAATAATATTGGTGCGGTGCGCCCTGCACACTGTCGCCTTTTATTATTGAAGTTCTTCGGCGATATCCCCCAACATTGCCCCAGTTTGCTGGCCATCTCATTACAATGTCTAATGACTCACATCAGCAGCGGCTGTTGCTGAGTTTTATTCACAAAACTTGATCTTGGGGGCTTCAAAAATTCCGCCTAAGATAAACGAATTGGACAAGGATATCATTACCTACTTTCCAAAGAGTACATTGTGCTGAAGGCAAAGTGTTAAATAATTATAATGTGTTTGGCAGCGGCGACCGCGGCTAACATATTTACGATGGACAGCTTAATTGCTGGGTCGGCCAGGAGTGTTGAAATAATACCTTAGAGTTGTCCACAGTACATGCAAGGTATAGCTACCTGCTGCGAGCTCTAGCGCTGGACAGTTAGTAGTCGTATGCAGAGCGAGCTACCAGCAGCTGACGCATTCTTCTTCTGCAAGGTGCTATGTATTATCACCGATGATTCATAACACTTAATAAGGTTTGAAGTAGTTCTCTACAGAGCTGGGGTACCACGCAGTCATGCACAATACTTAGATGTATTATGGCTGAATTGCTACCGAGAAAGGATGATTTGCAATAATGCCAATTCTGGCCAGATAGCTTTCTGGGGGTAGAAATATCGATTGTGTATAATACTTACAAGTGTTTGGCAGCTGATTTGAGGTACAAAAAAAATTGTAACATATTATCCTATTCTAAAACCAGACTGTGTTATTTGGTGACAAGGTTTACTACCCGGTTGTATTGCTATGTGGAAAAAGAACTTTTGTAGTCTGGAAGGGCAGCTTCGTTCTGTAGGATTAACAGCTGCTTGCCAGCTTTCTTCAAGTAGTGAATATTTATTATTCATAACCCTGACATGATGGATATATCACTAATTTGCTATGAGTAAATATTAGTTATTCATAGCACTTATAAGTGTAAACTGATTATTTTGTATCGCAGATATATCATTCAGTAATGCAAATGAGTGTAAGATCACGTCTGTGCAAAGTTATCGACTATTTAAAATATCCATAAGTAAGCAATAGACAGGTGGCCATTGGGAAACGTAAAAAATGGTTGGGGAATGTAACCGCATGGTGTTATAACAGCTGGCTGTTTTGAGGGCGGAACAATTGCTAATGCACAATAATTCTTATTTAGGAGGCGGTTTAACAGCACAGCGATATACATGTAGAGCACGTATCACACTATGATGTTAGACGTGACTTACAATGCGAAAATCTATTTGTTATTATTAAGACTTGGGTGCAAGGTAACTTCTGCAGAATCGATATATCATGTATTCATAAGTAGTTTTAGATAGATAGCATATGTTCAAAAACTCAAAACAATTTGCCACTTATAAGTCTCACCAGCATGGGTTTTGAGTTGTGAATGCTCTGTATAAAAAATAAAGTAATTAAGGAAAACGAGACAAAATCATAAACAGAAGTCAAAATACATACATACCTGATTCACGAAGAAATTTTACTAAATTCCTGCAATGAGGTAAAAATAGAAGACTGTAGACATTGTAACTGTTATAGAACAAATACCCCCTAGAAGTGTCAAACAGCCGTGATGGGCGCATCTCAAGGACTATGAGACTAACAGGTTAACCCAGGGGGCAGAGCCAAGCTGAAGCGCATCATAGGAAATGGGCTCGTGACGTCATAAAAACTTAGTACGTTTATCAGTAGCTGTTTTGCGTTGTTTCTTCATCTTTTCATTTGGGTCTCCAGAGGGTCCTACATGTCTTACAATCTTTATAGTTGGACAAAAACATGTATCAAGGCATCTAAAAACTTTTTTTGCTCATTGAATGATAAAATTTTATTATTATTTGGGTTGTTTTTTCCGTAGCAAGCACGCACTCGGTCGGAGAGTTTCGGTAAAATGTTTGCCTAAGCTTTTGCACCGCGGCCGCATTGTTAACATACCCGCCTCACCTAATTGTAAAAACTATAGTATCATTGGAAAAATAACGGATTTAACATTCGCCAGTTTCAACAACATCATTCCGTGGGACAGTTTCAGTATGTGGAATACGGTTAGGTATTTTTCTTGCAAGTTAGTTAACGCGAGTCGGATGCCACCATAGTTTTATACTGCTGTAACGCACGCAGCGCATAGAAGCAGATTTTTTTCCAATTTTACCGGGAAATTGTATAGCTTCTGCGTATTATGTATAGATTTTTGCTTTAATGTTACGTCGCCGGAAGGAAAGTAATTTTTTTGCCCTTCGATGTTTCTTTTACCAATCTTGTTAAAAAGTTCTTCTATCATGGCGTTCAATCGCTCGCATTTTAGCCAATCACTGGTCGAAGACGAAAAAAAAAAAATCGAAAACATTGCGGTTTACACTCATATAAATCCATCTTTAGAATGCCATACTACTCTCCATAAAATTCACTTGATTTATTGTATTTTTAGGACGATAAACTTGGCTCGAAGAGTACTTCTGATAAATGCGGGTATTTGCCGGTTGAATTCATCTTCATCTGCTCTTTTACGAGCCTTTTAACCAATGTTCTTTTAAAATTTTATTTTTCAGAGAGTTAAGATAGTTTGTAGATGCTTTGATACATATTTTTGTGCAACTATAATGATTGTAGGACATGTAGGACACCCTGGAGGCCCAAATGAAATCATAAAGAAACAATGCAAAATAGCTACTGATGAACGTACTAGGTTTTTGTGACGTCATCGCTTCGTACGTCCCACGCGCGCATATAGCGCCGCCCGCTCGGCAGTGCGCTAACCTGTTCCCGTTAGTCATCCTTGGGCGCATCTGTTTGAATTTCTACGCGTGTTAGATTTTCCTCTTTTCTGATTTGTGTCTCTGCATATTTCCATATTTCCTGGTAATCATCAATGAAGAAACTCCGGGGCTCCATTGGGACCATAATGGTCCCCACATGATGTAATTACCTACTACATCAGTTGCTCCTTCATGACGTGCGGCCTCACCATTTGGACAAGCTCTAAACTCTCAAATCAACCCATTCATTCATGGTCCCATAACGAGGTACTGTATCAGGGGCTTGTTTATGACTTGCAGGGTCCCAAGTGGCCCATTACCTCATGGTCCTAACTCTACGGGCTCGTTCATGATGAGCAGCGTCACTGACCCACCAAAAAACCCCAAACAGCCTGTTATCTCATGGTCCTAACATGACGTACTACCTCAGAGGCTCTGCCATGACGCACATGGCGCTATATCCTTCGAACATCAACATCAGATCTCAGCAGAAGAACAAGTCACTGATGAAGCGTAAGTGCAGTTTTGTTGAGCCAATTTAGAACTTTATGTATCACGAGAGTTCAAAATCTGAAAATCATGGGAAAAGACTTGCAGTATCCTGCCTATTGAGCCCGATTTACGGCTCCATGTAGTCTAACTGCGAGGAAATCGTCGGAAATGATACCTTTAGCAACGGGAGGACCGGACCATACTTTCTGGTCGTGTGAGTCAAAGAAGCTTGATGGTCCGTTTTATATGAGGAAGATCTCGTATCTAAACATCTCCATCACGATTGGCTGAAACAATTCTGCTAGCGGGAGTGATCAACAGAAGGTGTTGGTTGGGGAAGGTAAGCAAATTACTCACGAAACGCTTTTCATTTGTTCAGGGAACGAAACCCATCGCAGAAAGAGTGAAGAATCGTTGTGCTTCAAGACCAGTACTTTGTCAATAGCGTGGCAGGTGTAGTAAAAAATCACATATCTCTATGTATTGGACCACGGCCGGAAACTTGTAGCTTGCAAACAATTCTTTCCATGATAAGCTGCGAATATTGCGTATATTACTGTTATTAGTATCCTATCAAAGTTTTCGAAATCGAATATTGATTCAGATATGCGCCTTGCATTCTTGTATTTGCGAATCTTGTGCGTAACTAGCTGCAGTATGTTACAATTATAATTAACTCTTCTAGTTTCGAGATGCATCAACTTGTATCACAAAATGCCTGGGAATGTTGACAGCTATCAAGCATTGAACAATATTTTTTAAGGTCGTTTTGGCCGGTTTTTGTTGAGTTCTTTCATTGATCTTGTAAAGTGCGTATGGATACTGATAAATTTTAGGGGCTCCTCAGCGATGTTTCATATTTTTAAACAAATTTATCACTTTTTACGTCCTGCATTTCTTCCAACTTCGTAAACTATAAGTGGGGCGCAGATCAAGTTTAGTTTTTCAGGCATTCGAAATAGTTCTGTGTAGAATTCTGCCCGGACGTCGTTTTCACTTTATTTAATCGAAACTCACTGTGTAGGCATAACGGTGCTTAGGAAGTATGAAGTTATACTGTAGAGCATTGCTCGATGCTGTTCCAGTTGTTTTGCCGAGGCATTATTTCTCATTATACATAACACTTTAGTTCTGAAATATCGAACTGCTCCTTTGTTTTGCACAAGAACTGTATTATTCGAAAACATGAAGAAAAGTTGACGTTTTGCGACATTAGGGTAAAAGACCAGGATCGTTTGTAGGTTTTACGACATTGTGTAATACTTTTTGTATACCAAAAGGCCTGTTCATACGAGAGAGTGTGTGGTTCTAATAATCAGAGTCAGATGAATGCATTTTCTCGGTTCAATCTCAGGCCGTTAAAAAACTCCGAAACTTTACTAGTAAGACTTACTAATTCAATTTGTTATACTCAACAAATTACTCAGGTTTTGCAGACACACAGTTCTGATTATAAGGACAAAATAAGTCTGAAAGATCACCTTCTTTGACTTATTTTTACTTTTTAAAATCTCTTCTGATGTCAGCGGGGAGCTGCCAAGAATGCTGAGACATGAATTTTTTACTAAACTAATTACTGCGGTTGTAATTGTTAAATTTTCGTGTTTGCAGCATTGAAGTACTAAAACTATGTACTGCATTATTTATATTTTCGTAATTGCAGCTTCAAGTCCTAAAAGGACTTTGACACTGTTTTTTCATTTCGCACTTTGTCTCTGCAGCTTTGAAGTTTTAAAATACTTTGGTGTTGCATTCTTTAAAAATTTTTAAGCTTTAGAAGTTCTAAAAACTATCTGGTGTTATTTTCTCACAACTTTCGTTTTGAAGCTTAGCAGGCCTAAAAAAATTATTAGTGTTGTTTTACATAAATTTCGTTTTGACAGGTTTCAAGATTTAAACTTTTTCGAGTGCTTTCACTTTCCCTTTTTCATAACTATTATTATAAGTCATCTCCACAGCTGTAGTACCGTGCAAGAGAGATTGCCCGACATTGAGCTCTTCAATGGAGCAGTACCTTGATGTTAACAAGTGCAGATCGCACGATTCCACGTATGATCGTCTCAAGTATTGCAATATCACCTTGATTTTACCGATCATTGAGATCTCTGCAGCGATAACGTAGCATGAGCGTCTTCTGAGAGAGGTTTTATGATCTTTTTTAACCCTAAAAGATTATATACTGTATTTTTCTTTCATTCTTTGGCGGCAAACGATGTATTTTACATCAATGATTAGAATTCCTTTGCAACATGAAAGTGTTGACTGTCTTGTAGGAAAAAACATGAGCACGTAGTTTCTGGAGCTAATAGTACCCATGCTATATTTTCTTGAATTTTCCTAAGAATAAGCACATTACCAAAATAAGGAATAACGGTTCCTCATCGCCCGAAAAGTGACAACCACTATGGTAAAAACAGTTGGACACTTACTGAAAGGAATGATTTAGTTGTCCATTTTTTACATTTTATGTATGGGTAAATGCACAATTTTCAGCTATTACTAAAATTAGACGATGAGTGTGAATTTTTGCGTGTAAAAATGTGAACTTACTCAGAAAGAATCATCAAGGCCTTAAAACTGCCAAACACTCAAATTTCAATACCTCAAACTGTTATTAGACTAATTTACTTAAGTATCACAAAATTCTCTTTTTGTCATGCTTATTATACAATTTTTTCCTAGCACTTTTTCAGCCTTTCCGTACTGTTCAGCGCCCCATATTACAGCAACATGAACGAATTTACGAATTCACCATACCAACGGCATCGATCTACGCAATCTACGTTCAGTCAATCAAGTTCTACCATTTGCCCTTACTTTATTGGCTTCGGATCATCAACAAATGAAAATTCATTGCTCAGAAGATCACCAAAATAAAATCTATTATTTGCATGCGTTCAGTATTTAGAACACTGACTGACAAAACGGTCAGTGCTTTCACGTTCAATAGGTAAGATCTGTACATTGCAATTAATCACTGAGCTCAAGAATCGAAGTTGACAAAATTAATTTTTCTGAAATTCGACAGAATATAATCTATCATTTTCATTTCACCTCTGACCTCACGACCTGTTATTTACAAATTCATTATTCTGAAATTCACTAACATAGGATATTAATTTGCTTGTAATCATTAATTATATCAGCTACTGCTAAATTAATTATTATTCCAAAGTTTAGTAAAGTAATTTCTACTGATCGGTCACTGATGATTTAATTAATTGTTCCCAAGCTCAGTAAAATAAGGTCTACCTTTTGCCCTTAATTATTTATTGTTCTGCTCAGTCACTGATGAATTAATTATTACTCCCAAGCTTAGTAAAATAAGGTCTATATTTGCGTCTAATCACTGAACTGCAGATCAGCGACTGACAAATTCATTGCTCCGATGTCTAGTGAATCACTTAAGTTATAGTCTTTCCGTGGCGTTCAGTGAGGCTTTCCCCTTTAATTGACTTGGACAGTTGGGGCTGGGTTCGTAAGATCGAATACATAATTTTTTCAAAGAAGAGTGTCGTGCACGTAAAGACCCTAGCGTGACCATCCACTATTTACAGCACCTCTCGGTGTCACATAAAATCCTCACTCCTAAATGCACTCGACATAATGAATCAATTTCTGAATACATATCACTCGTGTTTAGCCATTGTCTGTGGAAGGAAGCACGAGTTGGGTTGTTTGGAGGCGTAGAAGAGGGAAGCGCAACAGTGGAGCGTTTTGCTGTTTTTAGGTGTTCTATTGTTTAGAATTTCAAGCAGCATTTCTTTGGCTTCATGGTCCTTGTAGTGCCTTGGAAGGCAGTGAAACTTGCCATGTCGACTCAAAACTTTATTTTTATTTTACTTCTTGCATGCCGTGTTGTTGCTGTTGTGATTT
Source organism: Parhyale hawaiensis (assembly GCA_001587735.2). Lineage (NCBI taxonomy): Eukaryota > Metazoa > Arthropoda > Malacostraca > Amphipoda > Hyalidae > Parhyale > Parhyale hawaiensis. The sequence goes on from LQNS02278182.1 coordinate 511,868, forward strand.
TTAAAGCAGCTTTTGTCATTTTTTTTGGAAGACAATGCAGTGTTGTAGGTATACTTTTACTATTTTTTTTACCGTCATTTTCCAGCAATCAGACTCGTGTCAGTTAATTATTTTGCCTCATTTCTTTTGCCGTGCTTACAACTGTGCATGAGTTTTACTCCTGTCTTCCATTAGCTGATATCTTGCGTGCTAAGCTTATGAAGATATGTCCTAGACAAGCATAAAAGTCCTCAATTACATCAACTGATATATATATATA
>LQNS02278182.1:512580-530609 GCA_001587735.2 Parhyale hawaiensis
TTAAGTGCAATGCGTAACCTCAAGAAATTAAAATAAAGCTTAAATATTTTACACACACGTTGTTTGTATCATAACACAACTTTTGACACAACAGGCAATAAAAAATTCTGAAATTTTTTTTTTCGATCCACCCTAATGTACACACTGGTAAATGACGAACTTGTCAGTTTTAAAACCATCTCGTCCCATTGTTTTCATTTGCCTTTATTTTGTTTATATTGCTGAACTCTGCTAGACACTTCTTGCACATTAAAGTACTAAGACTTTCTTTACTTCAGTTGTTGCTCTGAAAATTCCAGTGATTCTCTGCTTCACATTCCTCCGTTCAACAACTGAGCTAGTGTGACGGGGGGAAAATGGGCTACACTATTTCCTGCACTTGTAGCTGAGCAAAGCCAATGTTCACTTTTTAAATTGTTCTTTTTCCATTAATGCTAGGCATTTCTCTGCAAAATTCTTTGACCCAGGAACCTTTGTAAGTTACCCCATTGCCAACTGAATCCTACTTTTGCACTGGTAAAAGTTGTTCAAACAAGTTGTTCTATGCTAATCATGTCTGCAGGTGTAGACTGAGTGTATCCATGTATTTTCCTTGTGCGTGTCAAACATTTAAAATGTGAATAGTAAGTTAATGCACAGGTATGTTGTAACTATAAAAACAACTAGAGAGAAAGAAAACGGAACAATTTCCCACGTTTTGGCAACATTTGCTTATCGCACGGGGTTCTGCTGTTACCCCAGATCAGGCAACATCACTCTCTAGTTAACATGGGCAAAAACTGCGGTTAAAAAGTTAAGAAAAGAGCCAAGTGACCTCGTTATTGGCCTCTGGTAAGACAACACTCGAAGTTTCCAAGGAATTACAGCGTGATCACCGAACAATTAAGGCTTATGCAATTGAGGGTAAAGTCATTAGGAAAACTCCGGATAGAGCCTCTACGAGGAAATTGACTGCTCGGGATATGCGATATTTGAAGGTTTCTATCGCTAGAAAACAACTTTCTAGAAGTAAGGCGATATTTGAAGACGCAGGAGCCCCAATACTAAGCCGAAAGGCAAGATGTGAGGTTCTGCAGAAGTTAGGGAAAGTGAAAAAGGCAATTAAACGACCACTTCTAACAAAAACTCATAAAGAAAATAGGGTCAAGTAGGCTGAGGGGAACATGAAAACTGATTTCTCCAATGTCATATTTACTGATGAATGTAGATCCACTCTTGATGGTCCCGATGGATAGGCGTCTGGATGGGTCCTCCATGTGCATGACCGACCTCAACAGACACGGCTTAAGCGTCAACAAGGTAGTGGAGGTGTAATGTTTTGGGCCGGGATAGTTGGTGACACCCTTATTGATCCATTTGAAGTGGCAGAGGAGTTAAACTGAATTCAGAAAGGTACTGCCAGTTTCCTGAAGCCAACTTGATTCCATGGCTTGATGAGCAGACTATCGCACGCCGATCCAAATTGGTATTTCGGCACGATAACGCTCCCTCACTCCGAGCACGGTACACTGCTAACTGGCTTGCGGATGGAGGATTCAAATCAAAAAGGATTATGACCCGGCAAGCTAACAGTCCCGATTTAAATCCCATTGAGAACCTCTGGGCTATGATCAAAAGGAAGGTCTATGAAGGTGCTCCGCAGTTTTCGAGCAAAGTAAGCCTGTGGAATGCAGTAAAAAAAAGCAGCAGATTCTATTCCACCATCTGAAATATCGAACCTGAAATAGTCTGTTGATAATCGCCTGAAAAAATCATGAAATATGGAGGTTGCCATGTTGAAAATTAACTTATGTTTACCACTACTGAACACTTATTTCAGTGTTTATTGAATTGTTTTATTTATAATTTCTTGGTTTTGGACATTGAATAGCAATATTCCTGTTCACTTGTCTTTCTTTCCTCTTTATAACGTTTTTATTAGCTTGTTGCATAATCTGAGGTAACAGTAAAAAACTCGTAAATAAGCAAATTGTATGATAAACTTAACCAATGGCTAAATATATATTTTACAAGTGCTGTTTATATTGGCAACATAGCCATACATTTAGTTAATATTGATATTTCAAAGTTAGACACTTATCTTGAAAAATGAAGTAAAAAATTCTATTTGCATAATCAAAGGTAATGCACTGTAATATGAGTTATTTTGTATTTGCAGTCGTCTTTGTGAACTTATTGTGTTCTGAATGAAATTATTTGATTGGGTTAGTGCTTTTATGTTCCAGTAGAAAGTAAATCTTAGCGGGTTACTGTAATTCATCAATATCAAAAGATAAAGAAAAAAGTGCCTAAAGTTTGTCCTGGCTTAACTTTCGGCAGAGAATAAAACGGTATGGTTATAGCCTCTGATAATAAAAATTCGTTGGTAGCAGACAAGTAACAAATAAATTAAACATATGAAAACTTGATATTTATTGTTGCCAGGACTTGCGCGTCCGGTATTTTTGCTAGATGCCCGATGCAATTTTGTAAAATTTCTGCTATTCAAGCATACACTGTGCTCCAAACTGCCCGAAATTTCTTGTCTCTCCAGATCATTTTGTTGCAGGCCGTTAAGATAAGAACATCGGATAGCCCTCGCTCGAATGTGGCTTTCGATGGCAAGATAGCGAAGTTTTCCGGTCCCTGAGGGATGATTAAGATATTATCACGGCCAAGGACTCGAGGAATGCAGAAATGAGCTATCAAAATCTTCGATTGGCTGTAGCCGGATTCCGATTCCAGGTTTATTGGTGGAGAAATCAAGCAAGGCGCATCGACTTCATTGATATTTGATAGAGGCAGAGAGCGTGAAAGGCAAGAGCTGAAGTGCAGTTCTGAAAGTTCCAGCTACTAATTATTGTTCTGCATTTGACATTGCGATGCTCACATTTATTACGTCACGGATCTACAGCAAGAACTTTTTCTTTACCCTGCATGTAGCTCTTTGCATTAAAGCCTGTATACACGCTAGTCAGAAGAACGAGTTTCGTTATCTAAACAATGTCTATTTAAATAGCACACACTCGGCAAAGAATTTTGAGTTTGAAATTTGAAGAGAGGTCTGAAACTTAATTAACGACACTTGCTGAGCAAACTGAACTTCATGGCTATCGTTTTAGCTCCTTTAACGGCAAACTCAAAGTCGTGTTTACGAAGGCACTAGAAAACATTCGGATGTTTAGCTGAAAAAAGAAAAACCAGTTCTTTTGGCGGCCATGTGCACCAGCCATTAAGATCTCATCGTCTCACACAGGGTGGTAATTGGTTTGCAATTACTACCTAAATCTCGATCCAATGTGGTGAGCCAAAAGCTCTCCATTGGGACCCAGGAGAAGTTAAAGCTAAGCGCGTTAGATTATCTTGACCATACTGCACAAGTGGATGACGCATTTCAATGCAAGCACATGAACCAGTAAACGGTCATTTTTTGTCGTGTTTATAACGGATTTAGTTTTTCACGTCAGAAAACGTTCGACCAACAGCCGGCGTCTTCAGATAGGGCATTGGGTATTCCGATTATTTGTCTAAAATTTTCCAGTTAGGTTGTGGGGTACAAGTGAAACGACATCGAGGTTTTGTTGCCATTATAACTAACTGTTTGTGTTGAAGCTGTGAGTTTGTGCTTGAGCTTTACACCTTTTTAGTGATCTTGCTGACTCGATAATTGTAATTAATGCATGGGGGCAGATGCCCATGATATTTCTATTTACATTGATGCCAGTGTTTCCCAGTGTTGTTGTGTATCAATAGATACCGTGGCAGAGCTTTGAAACTGCTACTTCCAAACGAAGGTAGCTTTGCACGTATTTGTAGATGTTCTGGCGTTATCACCTTCTCCAAGGAGGTTATGTTTTCGTCGGTTTTGTCTGCCTGTCTGTTTGTGAGTTATTCTGTTCGTCTGTCTCTCTGTCTGTCACCAAGATAATCAAAAAAGTTATGGACGGATTTTGACGAATTTTACAGAGCTTGTTAAGTATGTTGGGAAAACCAGATTATTAACTTTTGGTGAAGATCCGTTCATCCGTTTTTATGTTTGTCTGCCTCATTTCTCCTAGTGCCATAACTCGAAAAGTAATGGAAGGATTTTTATGAAATTAGCATAAGTTGTTAGTTATATCACGGAGAGTAAATAAGCAAATTTTGATGACGATTTGTTTGTCGTTAGTGCGTCGCTTTTTTAACTAAATGCTTGTTAGCCCAATAACTGAAAAAGTTAAGAATGGATCTTTATGACATTTATAGGAGTTGTTGGTAACGTTAAAAGACATAAGTGATTAAATTTTGGTGATGATCGATTGATCTGTTTGTGAGTTTGACTAATGTTTGTCAAAATGTTTGTTAGCAGCATGACTCAAAAAATTATGAGCGGATCTTCAAGAAAATTAGTGAAACAGTTAATACTGCTAAAAGGCACAAATGATTTGATTTTGGTGTTGATACAAAGACAATAATGGTCTCGGCTCCAATTTAAATTTTCCGTTACCTTTGCCTTGCTTGGCGGAGGTATGCGCTCTCAGAGTGCTGTAGTTATTATTAATTATCATTATTGAAGAATACGATGCGAAGCAAAAAGTCGAAATTTGGTCACCTACGACGTACGTTTCGCTGTCTTCAGCTCGTAAGGTGGGGGTCAAAGATGGTCAAAATTGAAAACGTTAAATTTTGCAGAAATTTTGGCAGGTTAACACAGTGAGATATAGCTGTGATTCCGAGTATTTCAAAGCTTAAATACAATTTCAAAATAGCAAAAGTTTCTTAAATTATGGGATATTGTCGGCTGCGTTGACTCCAACAGCAGTACAAGTGCACCGGGGCGACAGGAGCCTTCTGTACAAGGGCTTCAAAGGTTGGCACATCTGCAAGGTAGACGGCGAAAATACAACGTACAACGATTATTAAATTTTGACGAGAGCATCCTGTTGTTAAAAGCGATGGTAGGTCTCTTGAGTTGTAAAACCTCTCGGATATGCAGCTTTCCAATTTAACATTTGCAGTTCGTCCGGCAGCTGCATCATATAATTTACTTGCCACGGCTTTTATGATTAATTATTGTCTTGAGGTGGCATTATATTATAATACCATCTCAAGGCAATATCATTATTACTTATTATTAGCGGATCCGGTAGTCGAAAATAATGAAAGATATTTCACAATGACGCTTATTCTTCATTGACAGCACATAGAACGCTGATTCGGTTACGATGAATGCTCTGCAACTGCTAATTTTAATGTCTATGCAGGTGAGCTGAGCGTGGGTGAATCAGTTCTGACGAGCAGCATAATCTACCACTCACATTTGGTACCATACGGTGAAGTAATATTCTTTAGACAGGCAGTCACCATACATTATTGCAAATATGAACTGCAGCTGCATATATCCTTGCTACCCACTGGCATTACTTCGATCGATATCTTTTCACTTCCCATCGAAATAAGAAACATAGCTTCGCTTCTTGCCGTGGTTCTACTCTGAAGAATCTTTAACGACTTAACTTCGTTGATCATCTAACAATATGTACATCGTGAGCTCACGGCAAGTAAAGCTTTCATGAGGGAAGAAAATAATAATCAGTAGCCTTGAGACTGTAAAAAGTTTTTCATAATCTTCAAAGCTGAAACTTCAAATTTAGTAAAGGAAGAAGTGCATTCAGTTTTGAAGGTTTTCTTACTTCTTCCAGCATCTGCAATCTGGCCGAATCTTATATAATCGGTTTTCGAAAGAACGTAACAGCATATATGTAGCTTCAGTTTCCATTCTAGCCTAATTTTCTTTAGCGCGTGACACAAATGACACAAATGTATAAACAACTGCAACAACACATATATAAATCTATGATACAAACACTCGTTCATGTCTGTCATATGTTTGGATTATCTTCCTATCTATAATGCATATGCACAATTACTTACATTTCCGTATTCCCGTGCTTCACCTTGTAAAACAGCAATGCTGGTACCTTAGGTATAATATTATGTAGGCATAATACATAATATTTCGCTGTTGCTTCCAACTTGCTATGCTTCATACATCATGACGGCGTTAGCGGCTTTTACAGATTCAGAAACTCTTAAATATTATCTCTGGTGAAATCGCACTCTTGACAAAATTTGCATCAACATCATAGTAAAGAAATTAAATTATTTCTCGCCGCCAGTCTGGTTATTTAATAAGCAATATTCAACTATCTATTTCCAAAGAAAAAAGTCTTTCACATCAAATCCAGTTGTTCACTTGTAGTGCGATCAACAGCGTCTTCAGGTGATACCTGGACCTCGTAGCTACCTTCATGGAAAGTAATCGTACTTCAGCCAGCGAGCGCATCGCGCAGCTCGCTCCGCTATAATTGGACGACGATCCTTTAAAGGTCATTTGTATTATTGGATTCATTCTTATGTGTCTGAAAACTAGCGCAATTGGACTGAAGTTTTTGCTGCCTCTCAAGGCGCCTCGAGGCTCCCACATTATTTATGTTTATTAAAAAGATACTTCGCATTGTCTCTGAGAAGACCTGTAGAGGCTGAGGAAGTTTATAGAGCACGTACATAATGGATAGATAGTTATTTACAGATGTGAAACTCGGAATACAATTGGTATATGCATCTAAACAATCGTGGCTGTGTTTAATAAGCTGATCAAGTTACAGTGCTTACTATTGTGTTAATAGAAACGCAAGCAGCTAGCACAAAAGCGTGTAATTAAGCGTTTGATTGTTTTGTAGACGAACGATATTAGATGCAAACATAAAGTCGCAATTGATCGGATCACTCGTCGTATCATTATTATGAAATAAGCTTACTCATAGATAAACATGATATTAGACGCAGGCTTAATGTAACCAACGACAGGAATGTTTGTTCACTTAATTATCTTTAATGAAGTTTGTTTGAACAGATGAAGATATCAGATGTAAGCTCACTGCAGACAACAATCCCCTCGCTTGTCGTATTTCAATTGATAGAACTTAATCAGTCGCAACCAAGTGGAAGACGATGCACACACTGTTGAAGAAGGGTTAATTCTTTATCTTGTATTGGAAACTTTTAGCAATTTTACGAATATCCTTCGTCGTTTTCAATCTTCAGTTCTTTCTATGAGGACTTCTTTCTTGACCCTTCAGTGAAGACTGTTTTTATTTGCGTAGACTTCCCAATCACTCTCATACATTGATTGAATAATGCTTACTATTATTCCTATATGTGATATGAATTAACGAACGCGCTGATATAAATTTGAAGGGTGAATACACTCTTCCAAAATAAAACAACACTTCATCCGTGCACACAAGCTCCTGCATGGGTCTGCACCATCACCCAGACAGACAAATGCTGAATATCCAACACACACATTTGTTCCCACTACAGCTATGCTTTAGTTTATGTTACTGCTGGCTGTAAGAAATGAATGCCCACAATCATTATTTTACACAGTGAGTAATTCTATCTTTCATGTAGCACATTTTTTTTTACCATCAACAGGGATCTGACGAATAGATAAAATTCCGTATTGAATCAATTTTCTTAAACTTGTTAACCAGCCCATTATTGAATATTAATGACGCCAATACAGAACCAAATAAATAGGGGAAAACTTGCATTTACTAAACTTACTACATTAGTTACATTTCTCTGCAGCTTGCATGGAGAAATATTTATTTCTGGAAACTGCATGTGACAAAAGATGATAATTTGTACTACAGTAAGTGTAATGTTACCGAATTTTAGGGGATCGGTGTAGTCTTGCTTGGATTCTGTATAAGTAACTTATCGACGCCCACATCTTACAAGTTTGCTTCTGTGCTGAAAATATTGTTTTCCAGATTTTGAGGAAATAATACGGATAGATGCGCGATACACCTATACATGTGTAATTCATAAAAATGCTTCAAACACAGAACAGAATGCGTGCTGTGGTATAGAAGCATTTTTAGAGCAAGATTTCATACAATCATATACATATATATATATATATACGCAACACCTATTTTTTCTGTGCTACAAATATACTGTCCACAACTTTCAAGTATTGTTATCGATATATATGCACACCTACGTTTCTGCTATTATTTTCTTTTTCGATATTAATATAATGATCAGAACCTTTCGGACTTTTATTTATAAATAAATACTTGCAACCCAACACACAATTTTATTATCATTCTCTGATAGCCGCTTTCTTGATTAATGTCGTTCCCTTTAAAAAAGACTTAGTATTTATAGACGCCCAATCTTTGAGCTTGCTTTAATGAATGTATCGAGGTTCTAATAGCTTACTATTGACTTGCTGAATTCCTGTAAGAAAAATCCCAAATCAGGGTAATAAATTAGCAGCTGTCAGCTATTTAATTAAGAAGTAACAGTCATTACCGGTGCTCTAGACTCAGCGGCTATCAAACAAGAGGAATAAAACAATAAAAACATTTGTGCAAGCTCAAAAACTGAAGCTCATTTGGAAGCAAAGCTGAAGCTTTTATGTTCTAGCTTCTTCAGGCGGCAATAATCTGAAACGAGGCAATTCATAACAACTAGAAAACTCTTGACAGCAATTTATATTCGTTGAGGACATAGATAAACTAGCAGCTGACGTGACATGCAAAAGAATGCGCTATTTAATTATACTAAACTGTTTTACTAGAAACAGTTTCGATTAGCGATCAAAAGAACTTTACGCTTGTGCACAGTCATTGTTTTGAAATAGTAGTAGTAGTGCATCTGGTGTTGATACTGTTCTGTTCGTCCTATACCAGCGCCATTTACTTCCTCTCGACATCGGAATATAAGACTTATAACTTTCCTGTACTTGCCTACGATCTCATGCTTGTTGACGGCTCAAAATTAAAATTCATTCGAAGACTATTTTTTCTTCCATCATTATAGGGCATTTTTTTGAAACCTCAACTTTCTTCGCCACCACCAAATAATGTTAAAATGAAACAAACAAACCTTCAACATCATAAATGGTTTATCGATTTATTTCTTCCATCCAATTTTGCACCATAAAAATGCACAAAGATGGCAGACGAAAAGGTCTTGAGCACCGTCCCACGTTACGTTGCACCCAGTGCACCTAAAAAAATGTTAGGTGGTACAGTGTACTATAAAAAGTTCTAGATCCGAGCTTTGAACTTCGTTAGCCATTAATGGAGCAGAATGAGTAAAATCCCAATACTTTCATTACTTATGATTTTCATAACTTGGATTAAAGTACGACTTTTGCTGCAAATAATATAACGCTCAGATTTACTCCTTTACTGGTGTTGTGAAGGTTGTGGAGATTCCTATTACTGCTGCTATTCTTCTGGAGCAAAGGGAGACGTTTGTTGCCGGTAAGGAAAGGGCGAAATTCTTTAGTTAATTTAGTGCTTCGATGCAGCGAAGTGAAGCAAGGAGGTCACTACAAAGCATCCACTTATGGAAGAATGCAGATCCATAAGCCAGAGTTAGGAGGTAATATAGTAACCTCAGACATGCATGGTGGTTGTGGTAGCAATAGGAGGCGGTGCTTTCCGTTGAAAGGAAGGTGTGATTTGCGCCACCGTAGCTATCGTCGATTGCTAGGTGTTCTCTCAACACCTCACGAGCTCAGCGATGTATTAACTCATTCAACACACCCACAATTGCTCTGAAAATCGCCCAGAAAGAGACTGCCAAGAAAAATTCACACTTATATTCTTGACCTTTGCCTACACACTCACGACGCCTTCAGATTCTTCTTGTGAATCTTGCGCGACTTGGTAGAGTTGAGCGGCTGTCGTGAAACGGCAATTTCAAAAGCAAATCCACGGTCCTGTGAAAAGGATCGTTCTATTTTTTAGTATTAACGTAAGAATTGCAGTTACGAAGCCTGATTGGAGATAATGGCAGTAACAGGGAAATTCATAATATACCGAAAGCACAGTGAAAAACACATTTTTTTTCGGAGTTGTACGATCCTAGCGGCCATGCCGCTTGGTAATAATTGGTATCAGTATCCCACATTTACCAGCAGTTCCGCTTTTCTTGTTTTTATTAAAAATAAAACTAGTGGTCACCAAGTTTGGCGAGAAATTAGTAATGAAAATAATTTTTAATAATAAGCCAGTAAAGTAATGAAAATAGTATTGGAAGAAACACAGTGATGATATTTTATAAGAAATCAGTAGAAAAACGAGAGTCCATTATGAAACGAAACGCTAGCAAAATTATTCTTACTGATACTAGAGCACGTAGCAGTCAAGAACGACGTCAATAATGTCAGAATGAAGTATTTATTTTTTTGCTCCTGCTTGCGGTACTGGTTTTGCTGCAAAATTTGTCTCATACTTGTAGGCTGCATCTTCCAATAAATCAGCTACATCAGCGAAAGTTCTGGCATCATTAGTTTGTGAGGGCAAAATTTCTGCCCTGCAAGTAAAAGCGCGAATGTTAGTTTTCAAATGCTTGCAAGTCAGGTAGCACCAAAAAATATAGTTCAGTCAAACGAATTAACCGGAAACACTCAGTTCCTCCTGCGTCCTCGTTATACCAGAAGTAGAACCAAAAGGATCGAAGTCTGGCGGCAATAAGTATTGAAAAAATGATTTAGTCTCTGGTCACCGTGAAATTTCAACTGCCACGAAGAAACTGAGCTAAGGAAAACATGAGGGAAATGGATTATGCACCACAGGAAAGAAAACTCAATCCAAGATAGAGCCGCTCGTATACCTCGCTCAAAATTATATCAAATAGTACCTAACTATGCTCGTATTTTGCTAAGCAATGCGGTCTTCATCCAGAAACCATGTATTTGCTACAGTAAGTTAGGACTCGAATTTCCTGTCACTTCATCTTGTTATTCAGTAGATGAATTTTCTCCAATTTCAATCCCTGACATCGTGACGGAGAGACGGACCGACCAACCAACCAAGCGAACGAGGGAGCAAGCAACAAATAAGCTGCATTTTATTGTATAGTAGATTTTTTAAGGGAGGCGGTACGAAGTGCCAATAATAGCACTCCAGATAACAAATAAATGCGGGTTCAAAATCTTTACTAATGCCGTTATCAAATGTTGAAGCTACATACTTGTTTAGTGTCTATCATAAACACTGAAGTATGCGAAAGTTTTCTTCTTATCTTTATGAAATGTCTTTATACATACAGTATGTATATATTCAATATTTAAGCTTCAATTTCAATATATTTTTCATTGAACTGATGACTGAAAATTTTATGGCAGAAAATAAACTTGAATTCGTAACAGCGTCATACTCAGCGTATCCTGATAAACTGCATACTCCAGATATGCATTCACTCTTTAGCTAACTTTGAAATAATTTTTAATTAGTATCGTCACTGTAGAAAATACCCATCCGTAATTTAGAAAATGACTAGGATGTTCTACAAAATCCTTATATTTGCTCCACCTGTTGGACAAGATCAGATACAGCAAACCTAGAATATTTCATTTAGCGGTTGCTGAAGTTCATGGGGCAATCTATATATTTCGTTTATGCTGTTCAGTGATCATAAAGCCACATAAGCTTCAACATTCGGTAGGTGGCGAGTCTTACAAGGAAGATCGCTACGAAAACACTCCACCGCTGCGGGTCAAGCTTTCAACAACAAATGGTCGGTATTCTATAATCATGATGTCAGACAATGGTCAGCTGCTACAATAATTATCCAATTACAATTAATGCTCAGCTGAGAAGATCAGGAGGGAGAGAAAGAGAGATAAAAAAAGACAGTCGGATTTCACTAGCGGGAGCTGCCGGGACAGCTATGTTCAACTCAAGTTGTGCCAGCAATCGTGAGTATAAAGTCAAGAAAAAAGTGTCGGTGTGGCGACCCATGACGGAAAGGTTGCTGGAAAGCGCCCAGTGGTTAGGGTGTTCAAATACTGCATTGTTGCTTGCAAGAGTAACTAGTTGGCTGTCCTTTTCTGTGTCCGGCTTTGCACCTGGGATAAAATGTGTTGCTGAAGAAGGCAATACAGAGTGCAAGAGAGGTCATATCTACGACTGTCCGGCACTTTGTTTCAATAATATGAGAATATTGAGCTATGCATAGCCGTGTTGTTTACAAGAGTAACTATTGTAATTGTGTTTCTGTATCCAACTTTAGAGATGGAATAATATATGCTCTTCTGGAAATAGTCTTCATCACAATTTAACTTGCAAGTGTGGGTACTTCGAAGCCAGAAATGGTACATGTATTAAGATAAGGAAATTCCGAGACCGCACTGCCGCATGTAAAATCCATTGAAGACGATAGTCTGTTGTCTCGAGTTTGCACCTTCTCTAGTACTCGTGCAGACATGACTGTTTGTTGATCAAGAAAATGCAACAAAATTTTGGCTATCCGATTAATTTGTTTAGCAAGCATCACCAGTAGATTTTCTGAAAGCTCGAGCCAATAAGAATTCAGAAGCAGTTGACTTGTTTTAAGTAAGCAGACACAGTGACTCAGTCCAAAGCGTGGATTCGACAAACACAGGATAGAAGACTTTTGTCTGCATCGGGTTTAAGATGAACTAGCAGTCTGTCCCTCCGTCACTAGCTCTTCACCCGGAAAAAGAAACAGGAGAGTAAGCGACTGCAGTGTTGTGGATAATGGTGACTGCACTTCAAAATTGATCGGAAGCAATGAAGATTGAAAAAATAAACCGCTAAATTCGTAGTCTATATTCAACAGCACACGGAGTCGACGGAATTATCACCGTCGAATCGTGAAAATTTGTTTTGTGTAAAACGAAACGAGATAGGAAGTAAGGACAATGCTTGGAACTGTGTTCAGAGAGTGGCAGGATAAATTCCGTATGCTTTGAATAATTGGTGAACTGCTCATTTATGCAACATTTTCTGAGACTTTATAAATCGTAGAAAATATAAAAATGTGACACCAGCAAGTATCCATGGGAATTTATCTGCATCATGGTACCATGACAAGCCTTGTATATCATGGGTCCATGGGAAATAACCTGCATCGGGGTAGCATGAGAAGCCTTATAGACATCATTGGTCTACTGAAAATGACCTGCATCATGGTACTAAACGACGAGCCTCATGCTTCATGAGTCCTTGCAAAATTGCTGCATCATAGTATGACGACAGCCTTGTGCATCATGGGTCATGGTACATCATTGGTCATGGTATGACGACAGCCTTGTACATCATGGGTCATGGTACATCATTGGTCATGGTATGACGACAGCCTTGTACATCATGGGTCATGGTACATCATTGGTCATGGTATGACGACAGCCATATACACCATGGGTCAGATTAGGATCTGTTACCTGTACAAGTCTTATATATCATGGGTCAGGTCCATGTGAATCACAAGCATCATGGTACAATGACAAATCTTATGTACCATAAGTTTACGTGAAATCATATGCATCATAGTATGTACCATGAAACTCCGCATGAAGTCAATTACACGATAGCACCATGAAGAACATCAAGTGTTAGGTATACGTACATATTGAATTATCTGCGTTTTTTTAGTATCATGAAAGATCTTACTCATCAGGATTCCTTGTGAAATTATCTACATATGGTACATGTTAGACCCTAAATGTGATGAATCTGTGAAAACTTCTACGAATCTCCAAAATTCTGAACGATCGTCATTCATTACACAATATTAGTTCCCCTCGTCACTTAAATGTTCTCCTGGGCCCGTCTTGAAAAGTTTGCTCACCTCGGACAAAAAATAAAATAGAAAACTAAAAAAAGACAGCACGAAAATCAGTAGGGTTGTGAGAGGCCAAAACTTGCGTGCATTGCGTCATGTAACAGAGTGCCAGCAGTAGGCTCTAGCTCTACCACATATTTTGTATCCTTGTCATTAAGACCGCGATTTCCAAATTATGTTCAAGCAAACAAGCAAAAAAAAAGTAGAATGAAAAAATTTCTGTGACGCACTGCATATGCTAATAATTTAGTGCAATTAACAGATTTTCCACTTTTACAATTATTACTTTTGTAAAAAAAAATAATAACTACTTATAACTCAATCCATTATTTCAAACCAAACGTCGTTAACCGTACAGTAATGTCAATTGAAAAATCATTCCAGCTGGCTTTGAATCGCAGAATATTAAATGAGAAAAATATTATTGTGCAGCAGTTCCAAAAGAAAAAAAAAGAAGAGAAAATTGAAAATCAGCCCGGTTGCTGCACTCCCATGGACACGATGCTGGGTAGATAACGATCTCTATGTTTTTTTCTTTCTTGTACGCTGACCGCGCAGTTGCAGAAGTTTTCCGAAATGGTAACTGGGGAAAAAATATGGGAGAAGATTTTTATCTTTTGAGGCATGGATGCCGAAATATTTTGTCAACGAATGGAAAATCAGTGCATGGGATACGAAATCCAAGTCGATATGATGACCTAATGACGCTGGGTAGGCTCTGGACATGAGGCCTTGGGAGACTTATTACAATTGACAGTTCTGTAGAAAGACTGCGCTACAGCAAGCAGTGCAAATTCTAGATGCTAGTTCCCTTCCAAATTGAGCCCAATAGAGAGAGAATGAAATAGGTCATAGGGAAGACTTGACAAAAGTACAGAGCGCGCTGTCAAATCGGGCCTCTGGTGACTTATTACGTATAATTTACGCAATGAGAGTTAGTTAGAAAAGGCACGCTACTACAAGCATTGTAGCTTCAGGTAAAGTCCCTTTTTAAAACTGAGCACAATAGAGAGTCAAATAATGCTTCGGCATATGGAACATGAGAAATCAGAAATATAGTCTAAGCTTAAATAAGTTTCGTAGCTCATTTATATTCAGTGTTTTGTTACTTTTCCACTGCCTGAAACAATGTGCTTGTGTGATGAAAATTTGCACCGGAACATGAATACCTGCCGCACCGTTGTGCTGTCAATGGTGAGTGAGAAAGTTGACGCCAAAATATGCTTATTCATATATTAGTTTGGTACTTCAAAGCTTCACGATTACTTTTCAATGTTCTATTTTTTGAAGAGTTAGCAAAAACTAAGAGCTTTGGAAAATAATAGCGTGAAATTGCTTGAATTGCTCGTTTTTCGTTAGCATTGTGTGCGTGGTTAAAGTATCTTGAAGGCCTTCAAACATCCTCCTCTATTTTTACCAAAGCAGCCCAGAGTGATTACGGGAGCGTTTCTTCATCATTGATCAGTGCCATTCTTTTACTATGAGCTCGCTGAAGCTTATGAAATTTTCCTACTGAATTAGTAGAGGAAAGCAGTTTTTGGGTTTAGGATTGACGCTCTATTACCAAATTCCTGTTTATACGCTGAACTCAGAAAGATACGGTCGATGAAAGTGGTATTTGTAATATTTTTTTCGGAAACTTGTACCGGCAATCCTGATCCTTAATTGTGCACAAAAATTCATATTAACTATGTTTAGCAATTTTGTCAACTCTCATTTCGTGCATAGAAGTAAAATCAGCAGCTAGTGAGAAAAAAATGTAGACTTGTTTCTCTTGTTAGTGTGCACAGCAGGTTGAGCTTTTCAATGCTGGGGCCAACAGCAACGACAACATTTGCAAGCAGTATTTCCCATTAAATTATGAGCTCTTTATTGCATAGCGTACTACATTCGAATATTACAGGTACCAGTTAATGTTATTGCAACGGATACTGCAAAATTAAGGCTTACATACAAAGAAGTGCTTAGGTCACAAAATGCTAAGAGACCAACAAATTCACGCTTCACAAAGCTCTATCATTTGAAAGTGCAGCCGTAGTCCTCGAGAAATTCACAGGATTAGTACTTAGTACATTTGTTGATAAAATATAAAAATTGCTTAGCGTTGACGCCTAATACAGATTTTGGGAGAACAAATGTATTGTCAGGCAATAAGGTTTATTACTCAATTTTTTTTTTTCATAGAATAAATGGTTGAACACACTGCAGAAAAAATGCGTCTGCTGTCCTTTGATTTCATCTTTAATATCTCTCCTCCATTTCCATCGTTACTCTTGATTCGCTTGTTTTATCGGTATCGGGTAAGGTTTACTTATGCAATGACAAACAAGGTTTAAAATTCTGTAATGTACCCTGTGCAATCAGTAAAAAAAGGCACCAAAAACTACAAAAGCAGCTGAAGTTCTACTTGAATTTTACCTCTCAAGTTTCATCAAGGTGTACTCTTAATTCGTTTGTGCGTCCGATGCATCGAACAAAAACTTCGCAAGTTCTGTAACGCACCCATGTACAGTGCAAAAAATAAAAAAATAAAATTACATAAGTTCCGCTTAAATTCCTCCTCTAAGTTCTCATCATCGTCATCGTGTACTCTTGATTCGGTTGTTCTCTGGCCGTCGGGGGCTGTGGATTTTTCCAGGAAATAAGACAGTCCGTTGATTAGCGGACCTCTGATATCGGGCAGGTCGAGTTCATCGATAATCATCAAGGAATGTGACGCTGCTGCTTTTGATTGGGCGGAGAGGACCTTAGCAATTGGTCAGGCAGCTTGAGAACTGCACGTCTGGCCGGCAAAGGTTAAATTTTGCAGCGGCTAATTATTGAAGAAAATGATCGAAAAATACATCGGGCGACCCAAGCTGAGATCGAATAATGTACTGATGAGGCAATGGGTCTAGAAGGTTCACGGTGGATAATCTTTATATAACAAGTAAACAAGGCATAAAAAAATACAATTAGTGACCTAAAGAGCTATCGAATAATATTGTATAAGGAAATTCATCCATAAACTTCGTGGTGGTTAAAAGGTAACTAATAAATTGTCGAGAAAATACATGAAGTGACCTAATCAGAGCTGTCGATAATTGTACTGATGCGGCAATCGACCCAGATATTTCTCAGTAGCTAATTATTTGCTATGAAAATGATTGAAACATTCGTTAAGCCATCACATCATGCTGGGAAAATCGATCAAGAAATCGAGTACAAGTTAAACCTTAATGGTTCAATAATGAAGCGAAACTTAATTCGGCAACCAATAGGCTGAAAACGAGTGTTAGAAATGAGCCGTCGACTTAGAATTTGTTACAAGGTAGCTTGTGCATGCACACCAGAGTAAGAAAGTACAGTATGATATCTCGTCATAGACTTGTTCGAACTTCAATTTCATCGAAACTATCCCCACAGCTTTCTTAAAAAAAACGTCACTTATGTCATTTGGTTGAAACCTGTTTTACTATTTAAAAGCATAAAATATAAGCCGTAGCACAGAGTAGTGCCATTATTTGAAAATAGATCTGGTAATTCTTTTTCAACCCGTTTGAAGTTATCGCAGTGACCTTATAAGCAGCAGGTGACGAAATAAATTTTGTCAAGTTGTAGTTAAGTAAATGGGGTTTGTTCCGATCTTAGCAACTCGTCACTTCGCCAGCACTGGATCAGAATTCAGGGCGTGGGTGGAAATAGACATGACATGTGTTCTTCACCTGTCCTCCTGGAAGTTATTTTAGTTTAGTGTTGACTTCTTGTTCATTGTTACCTGTTGCCTTGAAGCATAGGTAGATTTCCCCAATTTCTCCTCCTTACTGTGTCTTCTAACTATGGTCTGCCGGGCCCCACAGCTATAGCATAACAATGTATTTTATGGCTCGCTGGGACCGCACGGGAACTTAGTGCTGCAACAGTATATTAATTTTTATAAGCAATAGCGTTATTATATTTTATCAATTTATAAGGAGTTATTGTCTGAGCCGCGAAGATCAGTTAGTAGTGGTATCGAAATATACAGTTAATATGCTAAATGATAATGGTATGTAGAAGTACAGTCAGTAGCGTAATGTAAATTAATATTTTAACTGGAAATATAGTCCGTAGCTTAAGGGTTAATGGATAATGTTGCAGGAAATGAACTCCATCGCGCAAGGGTTAATTTCTGTTGTTAGGGAAAATAGAAGTCCGCTGCACATCATTGTAGTGATGCTCCAGATAGCGAGGAATGTCCTCTGCTGTGAATGTAGAACCTGCCTGTGGCTACGAACTAACGGTTTCTAATGACACAAAATGGGGGATATTATGAAGATAGCAAATCCACGCATGCAACAATCTTTTCTTATCGGGTGCTAATTTTTTCATGTCATATAGAGTAATATAACCAAAATCATTTGCACTCATTG
>LQNS02278182.1:537398-566275 GCA_001587735.2 Parhyale hawaiensis
CTCCGCCCCATGCGGTAGGGATGGGAAGAAAGGGCCGCTACCGACAAACCCAACATGTCGGGTCATTTGTCAGCAACGGCACAACAGAAAAAATTAAATTAGCCAAATTGTGACATTTTCTACAAGAGGTGTTAAATATAGGCAAAATTTGTCAGGAACAAGGGTCGATCAGATCAAATCTAACTTTGTCAGGTGGAGATATTATTCTTGCTACATGGCACAGCTTACGGAATCAGCTAGGATGATGATGGTAATCATCAAGATGTCGAGAGCAGGTTTCGTATAAACAACAAAAAAAATTGGGGAACATTCTGTCAAGTGCAAAGAACATTGATGCGGCCTTGCCCAGACTTGCCGGATGGAGAGATCATGGTAGCGCCATACGTCACCATGGCGAGTCGAAGCTTGTGCACGTTACAAGTTTGAGTTTCACTAGAGTACCCAACCTTCAAAAATGACGACAATACTATTGCAAATATCGTTATTGCATTCTGTGCGAGTTTTGCTACAAAATAAGCCTCATCCTTGGAGGTTTGATCTTCCACTGAGGTAAAGAAAGTTGTGCCGTCATGAGTTTGGGAGAGCAAATTTCCTTCTCGCAAGTGAAGGCGCATGCATATTAGTTTTGAAATGCTTGAAAGTCAAGTGGCACCAAGGATATACATTATACAGTTCAATCAGAAGAATTCACAGATGCTGCTTAGTGTTTACTATATCTTGGATTCCGCCTGCTAGTTGAGTCATCAGAATAGAAATTTGGCTGCAATAAGAATTGAAAATGTTTTAGACGCGGCTCAGCGTTACGTCTCACCTGCTATGAAGAAATTCAGCTAAGAAAAAAACAGCTTATGCACGACAGGTTCGAAAACGTTATCGAAAATACAGCCTTTCATTTACCACGCTCCATAAAAGAATCATATCAAATACTACAAAACTACTTTTCAAAGTGAAGCGGGCATCAGAAAATGTAGATTTTCAACTTTCGAGTATATATGTACGTCCAGAATCTATATCTGTTATCGTAATGTAGTACTGATATTTCGCGGTATTCTGTAGATGAATTTTCTAAGTCCTTAAGAGCGTGACAGAAAGAAGGACCAACCAATCAAGGGAGCAAGCACGCAGGCGTCCAACCAACAGCTGTGTAGTATTATAGCGGATAGAGGATTCTGTCAAGGTTTAACAGTCAAAAATTAACTGCCTTGTAGCTTACGAAGCCTCCGATACAGTGGATTAAAAGACGATTTAAAAACTATGTAATAGTTGAAATTTAACTCAGAATTTTTGCGGAAATGTCATAACAAAATGGGGGGGGGGCGGAAGGTTTCAGTGGAAAGAAGGCTCCTGACTTTAGGAACTTATGTAAGTTTTTATAGAATATTTATTGCTCAGAACCTTAGAATTGAGTTGTTCAAAAGAGATGAAACCACCTGTAATCTGGCAAGTAGCTGGATGGCAAGTTGAGGCAATTAAACTAAATTTACAAAATTTGGTTCAGTAACTGATGAAATATATCTGCCATTTTACATTTTCTCTTCAGGTTCTACGTTTCCTAGATTAAGAAAAAAATAAAAGTAAAGAACAAGGCTAAAAGAGACTTACCGTGTTATAACAACAATAATTATTGTTTCTAAAAGAAATATGAAAACGATTCGAAACATGTGCTCCTCTCTACAGTCATATCCGTAAAAACAACAATGTTCATTAGCAACAAGAGTCGAGGTGACCGAAGGGGCACTGCGTGGCCTCAAGCATCTCAATAGAAAACGGCAACACTTTGGGGAAATAACTTGAGATAGTTTGTTGACTTATTACAGCTCACAGATGTGAGAAGCGTGACTGTATTGAACACTGCGAAGGCGTTTGTTTGTTTGTTTTTCCTTGTTTATTCTGTTCGCTTGACACTGCTGGCCTTAGCTGGTGTATGTCACAGTCATATAAAATGATCACCTTTGACCTTGACGGCATTTGGGTCAACTCCAGCATGCATGTTTGTCCGCATTTCCGTATTTGTCTGTTCAGGTGATGGTGCAAGACATAGAGTGTGTGTGTTCACGGAGTCTAGTTTAAATTATATCGACAAACGTGTTCGAATTACGTTTCATCAACATTCTTACATGATCTCTGCTTTTCATATTATTTATTAGTACTATGCCTATACCTCCAGCGCCCGGAGTGTTCTAGATTACTCTCTGTCTCACTTTTTGAAAGCCAGACTTTCTGATCTAGAGCCAAACATAAAAGACTTAAGGCTGAGGAATGTAGCGTCACCATTTCTGTCATTCATAGAGTCACGAGCAAAGGGGATGCAGCTGCCGATCCAGATTTCTCTTCATATGACCCCATAGTTAGGAGCTTCTGTGGTCGACTGCAGCCGTACAATCATCTGGGCCCCATGTGGACATTTTTTATCAGCAGCACGAACCAGTGCATATAGATTTCTTAGTTAGGGTGTGCAGTCAAGGCGACTTTGCGTTAGATGTGTACCTTAGAAGTTCGTGCCAGTTGCTACCGGACCTCTGCTCGCCTCTGTTGTTCACTATATTTTTCATATTTTTTTACAAGTACAGCATAACGAATATTTCTGCCCGCAGTGTCGACTGCTAAGTGGTGTGTTATTAGCCTTCGGAATCGGATTATATACGCCACTATTTCAGTCTGATCCACCGTTCCACTCTGTGGACTCGGCTGGTAATCCTGTTCATAAAGTCTTATTTTTCTTAGCTTTGCATTCATGAAAAACAGGCCTCGTTTTGGTGCTAGTCCAAACTGCAATGCTTCATCTCTTCAGAATGTACAGTAATTGCAGCATTGAAGCCGTTTCTCATTTTTGAAGAACATAATTTATTCAATACATATAAGTCATGAATACGGCAACGCTGGGGAAATTTCATTATTGGTTTTACACTCGCACTAAATGCTACGTTCATTTTTTTACTCGCCTCACTTGATGTACACTTCCACTTCGTCCCGTCCGCTTGACTTTTTTCCATCAAGAATACGATCGGAGCTTGATGCTGATCCAGTACAATCTTGAAAGGCTTCGCACTTCTGGAGACGCCAGCATTGCTTGGAAATTACAACCCTAAGTACGAGATGAGTATCTAGAGACGTGTTACTGCTCTCCGCTCTCGTTCCATGACTAACACCTCCTTGTTTGAGTTACACCGGGCATTTACGGGCTGCATGCAGGAAAATCTCGCCTCTTATCAAAGCTGCACTTCTTATTTACTCAAGATGACCCCTCTTAACCCAGCGTTATGGGCTGGTCTTGGTGNCTCGTTCCATGACTAACACCTCCTTGTTTGAGTTACACCGGGCATTTACGGGCTGCATGCAGGAAAATCTCGCCTCTTATCAAAGCTGCACTTCTTATTTACTCAAGATGACCCCTCTTAACCCAGCGTTATGGGCTGGTCTTGGTGCTGACGCACCATCGGCTTCTTATTAAGTCTATGGCAAGGTGAAGCTAAGTGCTCTAAATTATCGAGTTTACGTGCAT
This sequence comes from Parhyale hawaiensis, assembly GCA_001587735.2. Classification (NCBI taxonomy): domain Eukaryota; kingdom Metazoa; phylum Arthropoda; class Malacostraca; order Amphipoda; family Hyalidae; genus Parhyale; species Parhyale hawaiensis. The sequence continues at coordinate 540,901 of LQNS02278182.1, forward strand.
GTTGTGTGAAATCGACAACATCTCACTTTTTGCTTGCGTCTTGCGCAGGGCTCTGGTTTGTGAGATTCGTAATTTTAAGCAATGGAGAAAAAATCCTCTCCGCAAAGAAAATAAAGATATTTGCTCTGTTACTTTCTCGCGGACCATAGGCCGTTATTTACGCAGTATCATGCTATCAGGAGAAAAAGTAGGGTGCTCTGCTTCTCTATCTAAGGTACCTCAGTTTCAAAAGCGGTTACTTGAGGTGCAAACTCAATCATCGATACAGAAATTTTAATTTTTTGTGTTGATATGTTGATCCTTGAGTTGAAAGGAGTTCAAGCCGTGTTTGGACGTTGAACAATTAATAAACGTGTACCTAAGATATTTTCGAGAAGGTACTAATACCTAGAGAAAATACGTGAAAACCATGTAATGTAACGCGCATGCTGGCACGAAGTTAATGATGCAAAACTTGATTGCTGCTAAGCTTTCCGTAAACAGTTTGCTGACATACAAAGTCATTTTTTCTGTTCGCTTGAGAATGTGTGAAATTTTAGATGGGCATCACGTCCTTTGCGGCCCAGTTGTAATAGTAAAGAAGGCTAAAAGAAGCAGACATTCTTTGCGGCCTTTTTTAATCATGTGGTTGGAATGCAAGGGGTTTCAACTAATACCACATATTCTTTAGGACAGAGCTCAATTGGATGTCAAAATTACTGATTAATTTTTACTAACTCTATTTTGTTTCATTAGAAAGTTTCAGCGTTAATTCGTATAACTGCAAATCATCAACCATGGAAATTCAATCATTGAAATATCATCCAACGTGTTATCTCTAACTAACATAATTCTGATATATCGTGGCATTTGTGACTTACTGCATAGTTCTTCACCTATTTGGCTTTATGCGTCTGCTCATTTGAAAATATTTTTTTTTTCTGAACCAGAATAAAGGCCATTCTTTTTTACTACTGTTTCATTAAATTAGCGATTGGAATTTATTTGCTATATCAATCTGTTTCTTCGGCCGTCACTAGCCCACAAAGTTTCTGAAACACGCAGTCGATTGTTTTTAACAGCCTGCGATGTAAAAGCTGACATGTCGTTCTAGCTTACGATCTGTTCAGTTTGGCCGAGGGCGAATAAAACATCGGAACCTTCACGATTTCCATGTCGAAGATTGGCCATAACTGCGTCTTTAGAGTGAGTCAAATGGCTCACTCAATATTAAAGAGTATTCCCACACTCGGACTTGTCATCAAAGAGCCAAGTCTTACATAAAGAAACATCATCAACCGACTGGAATTTTAACGTTTTGCCCGTAAAAAAAAACGTGTGAGAGAGCATCGAGAAAACTGGTTGGACCTTCAGGATCAACGTTCTGCATCGGTATTAGATGATCACATTCAGGCGGAAATTTACATATTTGTGCCGCATGCTAAACGCTTCCAAGAAACTTAGAAAATGTAAGGTCGTGTGACTTTGAGAACTTGCATGGATATGCAACTGGAGGAGCAAAGGTGTTGGGGAAACATTAATGAAAAAATACACTAATGCTTGATAATGTTAATTTCACTTCAATATGAGACATTTTCTCCATTGCAAGGCCTTGAAAACTTGCTCCGCTTTCGAAGAAGTCAGCTTCCACCGATAAAAAAAAAAAAAAACACCATGATTACACTTCCAGTTGCATCAGGTTAACGTTCCAGATATTTGCAGCTCAGGTACACCTTCTTAAAAACTTTTTACCTTTACTGAGATGCTTTGACAGTAATTTTTCTGCTCCTAGTGAAATGCGCGGAAGTTTCCCGAGGCCTGGACCTAAACTTCTCGCCTATTTCTCTCACATTTAAGCAATTTTCTGCGGCAGTTTGGCACTTTCATTTCTCGTTTCGTTTCTTCGGTTACTGCAGCTCGAGTGTGTCTGCGACGCCAGAGGCTGATGTAAAATTGCACACAGCTCGTTTGTAGCGCGAATTATTGCTTGACTTAACAAGGGTGATCTTAAGAAAACAAGCTCCTTGACGCCGGCAAGAGCGCTCGATGGTCGCCGCTAGAGGTCAGTGCTGTGAGTGAGACACATCTAATTATAATGTTCCCAGAGATCATAAAGCAATGTGATAAAAAGAAAATGACAAAGCACTGTCGGAGAACGGAGCTGGCTTTTGAGATCCGTGTGACTGATACGAGCCACTGCGCGGGTTCTTGTTTGGACAATACTGCTGTATTTGCCTCAAATTCCGGGTATCCAATACGAAGCATTCAATTCGGAGAGGGTTGTGTATGTTGTTTGTAATCGTTATTTTTTTTATTGTTCTGATGCTAATGCTGCAATAATTGCTGGATATACCAGGTAACCAATAGAAAGCACTCAAGTTTCAAAAACTTATCACCCGTTCCCGGGGATCATGTTTTTTTTAATGCTAAATAGCAGTTCGATATCTCAGGAAGAAATTTTGCATGAAGTAAAAGTTGGTGAATTTTCATATCGCTTGTATGCTGTTTGAGGATATAATAGTAAAGACGAGATCTTGCGGTCACATTGGTTTATTTATAACATAATTACCTGTGACCGTTGAGTTGAAAAAATAACGGCTGGTCAATAATTTCACATTTCTTGAGGCCTGTACGTGCTGCTGTTGAACGTTTGATATGAGACCAAATCACTTGCATAATTAAATGGCAACGTTAATACTAAAAATAAGTGTGTAATAAAAGTCCGTTTCATTAGAACGCAACGATGATTCAGTTTTCGACTCGAACATGAATTACGTTCTGGAAGAGCTTACAAGAATAACTTACATGACAGCGTTGGAACCATAAACTTGGATATTTACACGCCACTGCAAATATATTTAATTACGACCCTAGTCTTCTCCGGATTTGTAAAATTTTGTCCTGTACGTGAGTCAATTCCTCAGGTAGATGACCAAATATTATCAGCATTTCTGAGTATTGCATATGAGTATGACCCGCAACGAGACTCTTTGAATGAGACGTTAATGAGCGCCGGCGAAACAACGGTCAAAAACTCACGCATAAAGCTCGAAGGACAACCTTAAGTCAACAGTTCTTTTCGTATTTCATAGTGAGCATTTCGAATAGACTTCTTTCTGACGTTGTCGGCACGGAGACACTCAACGCGTTTAAAATCGTCCTCAGATACATTGGGAGAGACATACTTCACAGGTAAGAACTCCTTCTCCAGGAGTCTCAAACTCTTAACTGCCAAAGCTTCCGAGGCCACCTTATTTCATCTTCTTCTCTCTTCCGCTCCAACTACACGGTTTGACGTCTCTAAGCTCCGCATATCAGCGGCTCTTGATCGTGCTTGCTTGCGTTTACGGTCGCCTCTTTTGCTGAGATTCTTCCCTCTTTTTTCTTCTTTTTTCCTCAGTCATTTATATCCTAATGACATAATGGCATTAATAGCTCATAGAGGACCGGGGCATAAGTTTGGGTGTTTTTTGGGAATGAACTTATTGGTTCGTCTACTGCCGCGTATCTATTCTAATCGAATTGATGCTTTGGATATTTTTATTTTTCTGTGTCAGTGGAAGAACCATGAAGGCCATGTGCTTATGATTAAGTTTTGAAACTCTCACATGCATGAGGTTGAAGAGCACTGAAGAGTCAGTGTACCATGTGTGATAGGCAATCAATTTCTCCAGTTACATCTATTGGTCAACACACACTGTATCTGATGTTGTATTTTCGTGATAGCTGAAATTGATATGCTTAGTGATATACTTCATCATCTCCGTATAGGCCATTGCAAAAGAGATGGAATAAGACACCTTTTCTCATACATACCTAAGATAATCTTTTATTTGCTTGCAGGAAATGAAGAAGGCTAGCTATTGCTGTAACTCGTGGATAATAACTTTACTCTCACTTGTACTGGATAGGTACTCCTCCTGTTAATATACCATTAATGTCTGCACAGTAGTTCAATGCTTGCAATTTGTGGCTTAAAACAATGCATGTTAATCCTTTGTCAAACTGCCTTCTCAGAAAAGCTGATGGACATAAACCATGGAATTGCTTTGAATATCTGTTCTTTCTTCATCATCAGTAGTTAAACTATGTATCAGAATACTCAACTAATAGTAACCGACCTAATACCAATGCCCTGTTTTCACAAAGTAATTCTATTTTTTTACCAACAAGTCGCTACAGCAGGGACAATGCACTTGTTACTGAACCGCAACCATCGCTGCTGTTCTGAGCCAACTGCTCTTCTCTCATCATCTGCTGTTAAAATATGTAACTATGAAACAGAGTCTATAATTTTTTTATCCAGTGTATACGTATCAAATTACTTCTTTCTTGTCAATCTTCCGTTGCTGATGAGACAGTGCACTTGTTACTGAACCGCAACCATCGCAGTTGTTCTGAACCAGCTGCTCCTCCTCCCTCGCAGTCTCGCGCCAAGAGAACAGACAGAAAAAGTTACAAGTCTCGGCACTTTGCTGGTCAGTCCAATTTCCGCGGCTGTCGGAGAATGACTTTGACATGCGTGTAATTACTGACCGGGACTTTCAGGATGGATATCGAGAGCAAGAGATGGGGCAAGATTCATCTTTGTGAAAGCAGGGCGTGTGGCGCATGTCATCACCTGACGTAACGCTCAACTGGAACGAATCTTGTGTGTTATCGTTGGTCATCAGGAATTAGCTGGGGAAAATCTGAAGAAGATTTCACTGATCATGAAAGTGTAGAGGAATCGCAAAAAGATGACCTGGAAGGATAAATACGGAGCCGTATCAGACCGAAAACTAGTGCTGTTATGGGCAATACCGGAACATTATCATAGTAATGCATTTACGAACAGGCCGTTGAGTATATTAATAACTAATTATGATGTACGTGGTTGTGCAATAGATCTTAGCTATGCCATAAAATAACAAAATTAATCAACCTGTAGGAAAAATTGGTGCCAACTGAGGTATATTTCTCTTAGACTGACTTTTCTAAGATCGGAGGTGTGATAAGAAAGTATTATCGGGAATCAGTACCATGTGAAAGCAGTTTTAAAGATCGATACTTCATGAACATTTCTACATTGAAAAGCGGCACTCCGAGGATTGCTTTACTTTATTTATGTTCCCTACTTATACCAACTGCATCATCGAGCTTTCGCGAGCTTTGCAAGCTTTTGTATCGGCTGCTCGAAAGTTCTTGAGTGTTCTGGAACGTCATTGAAGAACGGCTGCATTGCCTTACATTAGTAATGCGGCAACTGTTTAACCAAGAGTTTGGCCTGGTCATCTTTCGGTATTGTAGTCGCAAAACTGGTAGTATTTATGGTACTGAAAATTTCCAAAATTGATATCTAGAGAGTATGCATAATGTTTTGAAGTGGTCAACATAGTGAAAAAACTTTAGTATCTAAGAACTACTAACTTATGAAATGTTGATGCTTCTGAGACTGGCATTTCATCGTTGTTTGCGACTAAATTTTATTTTGAAAGCGCCGTAGTTTTAATAGCTGAGCGCTACGAATAGGATCAAGAGTATAGGATGATATAGCCTTTATCTTTTATATTGAATAGTTATTATATATATTAATGATCTAGCTGGAATTCTCATGAAAGTACTCTTCCTTTAAGCTCGATATGTATAATTAGGGTAGAATCGGTATTTGATATGCATTGAGATCTCCCAAATCAATGCAGAAACTTGGGTGTAGTTGCGATTTTGAACGCACTGCAGCTTTTAGCTTAGGGTCTTCGTCAGGGTCGGTATTTGATATGCATTGAAGTCTCTAGAACCCTGGTTTGCGGTGTTATGTTTTAATCACAATTCTGAAAGCATTATTTTCCCTATGTTAGGTTAGACGTTGAAAGTAACGCGTAAACTGAATAGGAATTTATTGTTCGCTTCATTTGTTTAGTTTTCCTGACTATTTTCAGGGTCCCAGTAGGTATGCATTTCTATAATTAAAACATGTTTAGCAGAGCATTGCAACTCAATTTATATGTCTCTTTGCGCTCTTTTTTTAAACACACTCTGCTCGATACGTAATTACTTGGAAGCAATACCCTGTCTCCAGGTCGTTGATTGCAGTTGAGCACAGACTGCCGTTGCTGGGCGGCAGGGCCTCCAAGGAGTGAGATTTACTGGCACTTTTCTCTATTTCTTAAAGCGAGTTTATGAAAGTTTGTTGCAAAACATTCCCTTCATATTTATAAGCACCAGCTGGTGTCTTGAAGATCACCAGGCGCTGGCAGAACGGCCGCCTTGTAAACAGCGTCTCTTGGAAATTTTTATCAATTTCAAACGTGGTTAAGTGGATAATTTCCAGTCACGATAGGCCTGCATACACACGAAGCTGTTTGCTGCGAGAGTGATACTGTGATAACAGGTTTCATGCCGTCGTTAATTCTCTAGGCTTGAGTGAAGGTAGTGTTTATTCGATGGCTTAGCGTGAAGAAAACGTGTATGCGTGGCAGGCCGCATGTTTTTGAAATTTCATAAAACACTTCAGATGTTAAAAATAATAGCCTGCGCTCCTCTGGCGTTTGAAAACAGATAAACACTCGTCGCAATTTTTCTATGATGGAGGCAATACTATGGCTGCTTTCTAAAACAACCCTGAGTCCAGTTCATATGTAGTTTTCGAAATGAGCTGGACTGATTAATGATTACTGTTCGTATGTTCAATAATTCCTGGGAAGCTCTGCGCGGGCAGAACAGTTCACGCGTAACGTTGCACAACAGCGGAGTTTCTTCCAACTTCTACTGCTCACCATCCATCTAGATACAAGGAACGCTATTCCTATGGGAGTATCGGTGAGCGATCTCGTTGCGTGGAAGTGAATTGGTTAAAAGTGTGGCATTTCTCGAGCACACGCCGATTTACACTAACGATGCGGTCATGTTCTGTACGAGCGCTTAAACACACACGGCAAACGAGAGCAACTTAGTAATTGCTAGTTAGCAAAGGCTTGTGTTTTTAGATGAGCGCCGAACTGACCGCTACCTCCTCCTGCTCGTAAATCGATTAGTTCTGAGGTTTGGAGGCGAGAGTGACAAGGAAATTTCTCATTCGAGCGGCGTTTCCCTAGTAATACCCAGCTCTCTGCGACCGACTGGACAAACCACACCGAATTGTCGTAAGCAGCCACAAAGCGCGACAACAGCTACGGAGAAAGAGAGAGGGAGTGACCAAGACATAGGAGACGGGCAGGCTGACCGTCGTTGTGGTTAGGACGCAGTCTAAAATTAGAAATGGGATAAGTGCGTAACAGCAACAGCTATGGCAAGATTAGGTAAGAGGTTTGGAAATAGCGCAAGTAGGTAGTTAACAACTATTGCGAAATGGGATAATTACGCAATGGTAAGTGTGTACCAGGGATAGCCATGACAAAAACATCGATACAGGTTTGTTAGCTCTTTAAGTCCCATAAGCACAGTGCGGTCCCGTTTCAAATGCTGTATCTGCTAAAACTGACATTTAGTGTAGATGGTAAAGTGCGAAGCATTCATGAATTAGTACAACTCTACCGTCAGGAGTGACAAAAATAAAAATCTATTCTCGTTCAGTATAATTGCTCGTAATGTTGCTGCCTGTATACATAGAGGATCATTTCAATCGTGCATAAAAAGAAATTGCTGCTACCGGTTTCGCTGGCCTAAGGCAGCATCGTTCTTTCTGGTGAGCTCAGAAAAATTAATATATACATATTTTTATTAGCTCACAGGAATTTTTTGTCAGCACGTCTCTCATGTCTCAAACAAATGTCTCATGTCTCAAGCAAATGCCTCATGTCTCAAGCAAATCAGCGATATCGGTAAAGTGCTAGAATTATAGTCTATATCAATCTTTGCACCTGATTATAGAGTGACTATTTACTATTTAAACTTATTTATTGTGCAGCATGCTTATAAAAAAACACATTTAACTTTATATTGTTTATTTTGAAAACCTGTTTTACTGTATCAATGAGCAAAGGAATAAACTGACAGATATAGTTTCTGGTTATTTTACCATAAAACTGGTTTTGTTGACAACAACTCTTTTCTGTCTGCAAAATTGAATAAGCTTTACCAAATTTCTCTGCGTTTCGTAGGGCAGCCAGCAGTTTTGCCTGATAATGGAAGAGAAGAAATTCTGAATAGCTCTCGAGCATTTTAGGTGATGACTTTTTGCTAGAAACTGGTAAAAACTTGAGTTACTTTTCAACAAATAGCATATATTTTACTAGTGAAGTTTCCTCCTTCTATTTGGCGTCAAGTAAGTGTGCTCGTAATTAGCTGAACTCGTCTTGCAAGTATAACGTGGCAAGTTTATGTATTTCTGTTTAACTTCTCGACTGAACGATGGAGTGAATTTTGTCAACAAAGCCTCTCTGAAAAAATGGCAAAGAATGTGCTCAAAGTTTTTCGGTTGATGTTCAATTAAGTGGTGTTAAGTAGGCCGCGTGACGTGGGTAGAGGTGTCAGTTATGTAATCTTACCATTGCACGTAACTTCTTAGACCAGGATTCAAATTTGGCCCTTTCGAACATATGAGTTTTTGTAAGTTTTAGTTTTATAATAATTGCATGTTTTTATTGTTGGCGACAATTCGAATATGCTTTGAATATTGTTGAATAGCCGGGCCCTCCTTGCAATGAAGCTTTTAAAATCTTTCGTTACGTCAGGAACGCCGTATTCCACTCATTTTTTTTTTTTTTGCCGACGTGGGGTAATCTTCTGTTTTCACCACAGGATACACCAATGATGGTTACACATTTTACACTTTTTCAACTTAATATAGTCAGTATGGTACAGTGAAAAGCTTTGATTTCTCATTACTTCCTGTGTCTTTATTACTAAATATATATTTAGATTATTTGTAGATAGGTAAACTTCTAGCCTGCAGGTTAGTTTGACTATGCGAGCGAAGAAAAACTGAGGCCCAAATCTACATTTATCCACCCTGTATACGTAGTATGTGCATTAAAACATCCGGTTGATAACAAAAATATCCTTCCTTACTTTACAATTCAACTTTACTATAGCAAATAGCAAAATATATTGCTTTATATTATCATTGTTTTCAATTTATTACTTCTCAAATCAAGTCTGACCTCCAAGAGCTTTATTACTAAAAATATACGCATGAAAGTGGTAGTGTATGGTTTTCTTCACAGACAATTATCAATTTTCATACTGGTAATACTCCACAAAATTATTAGCCAATAGCTACACAATAATAAGATTTATTTTACAATGCCCTGGAGGCAAAAATGTTGACACAGTCACATCAATATTTCACCACCAAGAGTACGTGGCGACTCGGACGAATGAAGTTACATGTGCTATTATGAACATTAAAATAAAACTTTCCGCTTTGTTAATGGTCACAATGATCACTCATAATTCTGATACCTTAAATTCGTCACAGCATAAGTAATCATTTTTTAGGCTTTGTAATTATTTTTTTCTTTTTAATTAATTAGAGAGAGACCACTGTATATCCTCCTTGCGATCCATTGTATTTGTTAGAAATAATGGTACTGTAAGTAGTTGTTTCCGAACCAATTAGTCTAGGTTCGTATTTGAAATTAAGGTCATACTGCAACGCTGAAAAGTAATGGTATGAGAAGTAAACTAAGTAGCAAATTGAAATCACGTTACAGTCAAGGCAATTTTGATTTTCATTTGCTAATGAGCGAAAATTTGTTCAGAAAATTGCTTTTGTTTAGAAATGGTTTAATGTTCAGAAATAAATAATAAGTATATCCTCTAGTTCTCGAGAGAAAATATAATTTTAAATATGGATGCTTTGGAAGCTGGAATTGATTATTTTGGAGACACAGCAGTTGTAGAATCTAAAAGAGAAATATTGTTCGGTACGTCATTACTTTATTGATAAGAACTCGCGCCCTGTCTATGAAAAACTCGATAATTCTAAGAATAATTCCACACTGGTAGCAGATGTTTTCAAGTAATTAATTTACCGAACAGTACTAACAAGTGATAAAATCTAAAAGAGGGTTAATTCCCGTCTTTTCGGAACGAATCGTTTCATGACTGTTCTGATAAAAGTCATATTTCTAAGAACTCCACTCGCACAATATGAAGTAAGTATGCTCACAATAACTAATTTCTTACCGAGTAATGAATTCTCACTTCATTTATAAGAGAACCGGGTGACAAGGATGTTTACGGGGTAACAAAGCAAGTGCCTTTATTAAAATATGCGTGGCTAATAAGACCAGCCTCATAAGGAGAAGCTGAGAAGTGTCCGACAACTCATGTGATCGCTGCGGTAACAGGTCAGGCACCGGTGAGTAAGTGGTGCGTCTTCACCGAATAGTAATCGTGATGTGCTCGATGTTTTACCGAGAGAGATTGGAAATTAATAGCCGGAAACATTAGGTGCACAAGCTGGCGACCTTCTGGACTGACTGAGCTGTCGCCGCGTGTGCACGTGTTGGCTGTTGGCTTGTTCGCCGACGTCGATCCGTACAGCTACGATAAACATAATACGATAATGTGTAGTTGATCATCACAGGTGTCTTGATCTTGGTGCTATAGGTATCTTCAGGTCTTTGACGTTTGGAATAATGACGAATAACAAAGATAGGTACGAATAAATGCAGTAGGCAAGTAACAGTGCTTGTTTTGCGCTTGGTAAAACTTTGACGTTTATAGTTCCACGTTAGTGAGGCATTGACATCGTTTGTATTTTATGACTTAGCGAGGGGAGTTGCGGAGCACGTGGTGCATAGCACGTGGCTTAGGTTTGGTGCTACAGCCACAGCACTTTTACGCTTGGAATATTGACACATGACAAAGATATATTCCATTACGGTACTCGTCACACTCTTAGTACTGCAGCGGTACGTGTGCGACATGTAGAGTCTTGACGTGTATGCAGTGATGCACTTTGTGCTGAAGTGGCACGTCTATGATAATTGAAGTTTGGAAACACATGGTGCATTGGACGTGGCTTACGCTTATAATTGGCAGCATAGCGGCACGTCTGCATTATTGGAGCTTTGACGTAGAGTAGTGTATATTTAGGACGAGGCTTGTATACTTGGTGTAATGACAGTACGGGTTTCATGATTAGACTTTTGATATTTATTGGAGCGTAGACCGCGGACCTTCCGCTGGTATTATGCCTTATACTGTAATTAATGCCAAGGCAGCATATGCAGTTGCACGAATTACTGGAAGCGAGGACGAGTATGGCTCTCGTCGTCCTGATTATTATTTAAACTCGGTAGATACGGTGGCATGAACGCCATGCGAAATACTCATTCTGATGTCACAGTGTTCCTATGAACCTATAATATGGTGCAAGCATTACAATTTCTTGAGGACTGAAGGTGCCACCTGAGGCAACTGTTAAGAACTTGATTTGAACAGCAATACATTAGCTTTGGGGCTGTTGAAAAGTTCCTGGTGTGTTTAAAGTCGAACAACAGTACTCTAACAGAATTCATGGCAGCCCCAGATACTAAAACCTTGAATCAGCTTTTAATACGGCAGAAATCTGTTGAGCTCTGATTCACTCAGTGCTGTCGCATATGGTTAGACGCATTGCGATTATTGGTCTTAATGCAGCTGTGAGGATTATAGCTGTGCATAGAACATTTCTAGCTGCTTCCCTTCTCTGTTTCTTGATGTGTTTTTTTACGAACTTTCGATAGCCTGAACAATGTCGGTTATCCCTAATTGGCACCGGCACACTTATGAAAACCGTCAATTTCGGCACATGAAAGCGCACATGCTAATGCAAAAGTCTATTGATAGAATTTTAATTCAGAACTGACTAAAGTTGTTTCCTTAAATGTTCAGCTGATTAGAATATTAAATGGCAGGCAAGTTCTTAAATGATAATGAATTATTCTGATTGGCGTACCTGTGTCCAGATATTTTCATGATATGCAGGCAGTAATGAATGACCCGAAATTACCATTAAGATGCGGTTAGTGCATGTGCCAGTGTACATATTATTACCCTATATCATCGCGCCTGAAAGTCATCCTACCTTATTCGTTTCGAAAATGCATGTGAAGTGTGACACAGATTCAGTGAAATTCGAGAGTATAGAGCAAACTTGTTAAGTCACAATTCCTAGTACATTGGTGTAGCTACCGAGTATAACATCGGAACGATTTGCTTGATGTAACTGTGCAGATGTGGTACATTTTATATGGATGTTGCAGTCAGAAATATTCAACTAAGTGTTGAAGCATTCATGGCTTCGGCTACAGGAAGAAATAGAAGAATCAGCTATCTGCTGCAATTTATTTGAATAACCAACGCAATTTTCCGTAAAATTTCTCCAAAATTCATATCTTGTCCAGCTGAAAACTCGACCCTTCGTGATATCCATAAACAAGCATCGAAGTTTTTCATCCCTCCGTCCTACTTAAGCCTAATTAAAGCTTTGAAACAATACATTTAACAACAAAAAAGTTTGATATCGCATCTGTGGCATTGCTTATATTGCGCCGGAGGTTTCATTTCATACACTTGACAGTTGTTATTACTACTCACTTTGAGAATTCAATGTAACGTCTACCGAATAGAAGCATTATTGAAAAATGCCAGAAACTTGCAAAAAAATATAGTTCAACTTTGCAGGTTTCAAGGAAGAGCTGTCAACCACAGAATATATTTGATATTGTGTTAAATACTGGGCATCAAGTTTTTCTATAGTTACTCTACTCGTCAGATTGCCTTGTTTCTAAAAAGAAAATGAAGACTTTTTGAAGATGCGGTTCAGCTAATCTAATGCAATAGATGCCGCACTTGGTTTTCGTTGTACGTTCTTAGGTCCAAAAATTGGACTGACAGGTATAATGCACAATCTAGGAATACTCAGTTCGTTTAAACAAATTCATTTTACTCAATTCATTTAAAACAAATTTATCTAATGTAAACTTCTTCTAAGTAACAATATTCACCAAATCGCAATTTGTAGAAAACTACTTTTTCTAAAGTAAAGTAGCTATCTTAACCTAACCATACCTAACCAAACCTATAAACCTAACCTGAACTAACCTAATCATACTTTACCTAACCTAGCCTAGACACATATATTACATTCTTTTTCATAGATGAATTAATAAACACTAGCTTTTTTATAATCTTTTAGTCGAGTCTCTGTTGACAGGATGTGTTAGCTTTGTATTTATTATTCAATACTTCCAAACTTGACACTTATGGTCATATTCGTATAAAAAGAAAATGTTCTCTCTTATTCAGATTAGATAACTTATTCCTTAGAGAAATTTTGCATTAGACGAATTACGATTAATTAGATGAATTGTTCATTAGACAAATTTTGCATCCGATAAACTAGTTTTAGACGAATGGAGTAAGATGCATATGCCGTACTCCGAATCCCATCGTTTGCCTGTACAGTGCTTTGAAATTCCTCAGAAGTGACCATGGTATTGCATTTATTAGCGGAAATACAATGGTGAGATTATATTATTGAGCAATTTCCTACCAGTAGTAGATGTTCTAGATGGGTTTCTGTGAGGGACATACGACAATGAAAAAAATGTGATAGGCAGAAAGCATTAGTCGACTAGGTACAAATTTTTAAGCTAAGGATTATACCATCGACTACTTCGTCACTACCAATTAGCCCAATCTGTCGCTGTTCCTTATTTTGTTGAGATGCTTGCAGCAGTAAACAATTCACAGAGCTGTATCCCACTGTTGTGACTGGTACCCGAATTTCAAACAGTGATAGGTAAGCTACTTAAAGACCTCTGCCCTCATGTGCAGCTTCAAATAAGCACAGAAAGCAATGGCTTTCTGTGAGGACTATCAGGAGATTGTAATTCCACGATTACCAATTAAGCAAAAGTAACGTCGGACGTCTGCAAGCGAGTTATAACAGCAATGTTGTCAGCACTGTCCGAGATACAGAAAAATGGAAGCGTACAATAAAGTTGATGCTAAAGTTCTCTATCCCCTTTTAAGGCCCGACAAACCAAGTAAAGACAAAATGTACCCAGTGATGATTCACTATGTTTTCAATATTTAAGAGTGATTATTTATTATTGGTATGCAGAGAATAGTATTCTTTCTGTAATCTAAATATTTACAGGAGAAATACTCCTCCTAAGTGATGCTGAAGAGATATGTGCAGAAGTAAAATTTGCTTGCTATGAAATATACACAATCTAAAAAGAAAAAAAAAATAATACCCATGTCTTCATACAGTCCAGACAAGATGTTTGAAAATAGTATTGTACTAGCCAAGACCTGAAGAAATTCCACAGAACAGAAGTGCCCTTCATTTATGTCTGGAATAGGCTGGAGACGAAATACGAATACTCCTCAAGCCACATAGTTTATCCAAGACCTGTAAGAGGCATGCAGTAGCTTAAAAGTGAAATCCTGTTGTTCCATTCAGAGACCGCAGCAGCGGAACTCCATTTTTCCTTATCCAATACTGGAAGCGTAGCGATATGGATGAATGAATACATAGCAACAAGGAGAATAACTTTACAGTTGTGAAAGGACTGTGAAAATCGGTAGATACGACACCTCTGCAAATGTGTTCACCTTAGAGTAGACAGAATTTTTTTTTCCAGAAACGAAAAAAAGAACAGCTATTGTTGAAGTTCCTTTCATCTAGAAAATTAAATGTCCCCTATCTCATACTGAAAGCATTACGGGAAGACGAATTGTGGGCCCTAGGTGGTTAGGTGGTTTCATCTATTCAGCCTCCCTGCACGAACGCATGCTGGTAGAGAGCAACAAGCGGAAGACAGACACTATTACAATAATACTCTGTTACTTGTTTGTTTCTTGGTTGGTTGCCGGCTCTTGCGGTTGGGCTTCTTCATCACGCTTTTAAGGCCTATAGGAGTTTATATAGTAGAAACTTCATCTACCAAAAAACAAGATGGGATACCATAAAATTTCAACCCTGAATTCCGATGGCAAATATAGTATCCGGGCTATATGCTCGAAAGTCGAAATACTACATTTTCTGAAGCAGCTTCGCTTAGAAAAATACTTGACTACTATCGGATATGAGTTTTTTCTTGAACGAGGTGGATGAAACTGTATCTATGATAGAGTTTTTGACCTTGTCATCCAAAAGCTATTTCCTTTATTTTTTTTCAGCTGAATTGCTTCGTAGCAGTTAAAACTTAACGTAGAGCAAAGGCCCAAATATTTTCAGTTCATAATGCAGCCAAATTTCGATCGTAATGGTTCAGCTAACTGGTACACATACAGGTGAGCATTGATCAAGTATTTCCGATAAATGCTTTGGATTGAACTGTATTTTCTTGGCGCTACATGACTTTCAAGCATTTGAACTCTGATATTGGAATTTTTAGTTACTTTTACAAGCTCTCACAAACTCATGACGGCACAACTTTAATGGAAGATCAAACGTACAGGTATGAGGCACGGTTTTTGCAACATACTCTTACCGCAAACAAGAGCAATATTGAGCTTCATCACAAAATTATGGCTGTCATTTTTGACGCCTGGGTACCCTAGCAACGTAATAGGTAGTGAATTTTTTGCGGGATGACAGAACGGATTTTTTTTTCGTTCTGGAAATAAAAATTTGGGTGTGGCTGAATCATTCAAGCTATCGATGATAAAACACATTACTTTATTTTTCTTTATAATGCATTATGAAGGAAGATGCTTCTCATCGCTGATTTGGATTTGTTGGGCATTGGCCCAAAAGATAGTAAATCTAAAACCCAACTGGGTTAGCATCTCTGGGTGACACACATGCAAATGTGGCATAAAATAGCATTGGTTTTGATGAAATACAGCAGTACTGAACTCCTTGTAGTATCCAAACGTCAAATAACTGTCATGTTCAATTTTTATTGTATAGTTCAACTAATTCCTCTATTAAAAGTTCATTTATAGCGATATTTTTACCGGTAGGCTATGCGAAACTGATAATTTCCTTGTAAAATATACCGTCCACTTTGAAGTTTCACCGTTAGATGGTACTCTTCCCTCTGAACCTTCTGCGTTATCTTTAGTTCTAGTCAACCGATTGCGCTGTGTCGGATCGAGACCAGAACGAGCAACATTCGTTTCATTTTCACAGGCTTGGTTAATAGCCGTTGCTGCAGTGTTTGGAGTATACCAAGTGGTGCATTTTCTTTCGTACTCAACAGTCTAATTCGCTCTTTTTCTTGCATCCTCTTCTAAGCCAATTAATTTCTTGCTGGACCGCACTACCTCTCGAGTCCATAAACCCGTTTGTTTATCGACATTTTGGACTAGTCGAAAACGAGAGTTCCGTTTGGGCCTGTTCCTCCTTGGCCCCTTGGACCCAGATCACCGACGCTCATCTAAATACGCTTTAGCATAGAGTTGCACTTACGGTCATTATGCCACGCCTAATTACCCAATAAATATTTCAGGGGGAGTATAATATTCAGTTATTACTGCCCGCCCTCCTGGTGGGCTCATATAAAGTGCCATTTGTTGGCATCCTATAACACGTGCATGCGCTATTGACTTTGTTGAAGCCTTGCCTTGAGTTAAGGACTAGAAATTATCGACATAAATTCTGACATCAAATGGAGTGATGCTGATGAGCTGCGGTACGATTTTGTTTCGGAGGACATGCATGAGCTTGAGACTAAACAGACTAATTTATTTGAAATATGATACAATGAATATGAGGTCGTTTAATAATAATTAAGTTATAATGTTAGAGGTCGTGGAGAGTTGCCGACGTAAGGGTTAAATGATATTCTCAGCTAGAACAATGAAGCTGAAAATTGCCTCAGATTATTTGCAACAACATCAGTACTATATATAATTTAGGTCGTGTTTTTATTTATTTATTTATAAATATATATATATATATATATCTTTCCTATCACACTCTAAGGGAATAAACTAGGAAGAAATTGAGCTCATCCTACGTGGCAATTCCTGTCACGCTCAATGGGAATAAGATAGGAAGAAATCCATGTGCTGAAGACGGTATTGTACGATTACACTCCTACGGGGCTCGCACTCGGGAGTTCTAGCTGAGGAACCTGAGCTCGCCTGCATGACCGTGTTTGGACGTGTTAAATGTGTGAAGGTGCTACGGGAAATGCCACTGACTGCACCATATGATATATATCCAGTTTTACAGGCAGCATGCTGAATTTTCATTTGAGAAACCCTCTGAAGAGTAAAAAGCACATGAGACAACGGGGGTTTTCCTGGACTGCTAATTTTCTGCCGTCATTTACAATGACGGCTTGAGCCACTAGTCAGTATATAAACAAGACTAGAGAAGAATCCTGAGAGCCTTTACCTCAGCAAAGCAAGGTACTGTTAAAGAAAATTTAAAATTTATCCTAAAACCAGAATTTACTTTTTATTATGAACAAAATTTGGCTATTTGTGCTTCTTGACTTTTCTAAGAGTTTTTGTAATTTCTTGAAGAATCGACCGTAACTCTTTGAATTATATTCTGACCAACACAATTGGAGGAGCTGCTCATCGCCATAATTTGGTCATTTGTGTCTTTTAACATATGCAACAAACCCAGCGAATTTCATGAAGATCCGTTTAAAATTGTTTGAGTTATGTTGCCAAGAAAAACAGGCAGATAAACAACCAAATGTTTGAATGGATCTTCACCAAAAGTTAATCATCTGTTCTTCTTCATATACCTAGCATTCCTTAGGATTTTTTTTCTTCTAAATCCGTTCATAACTTTTGAGTTATCTTGGAGACCAACAGACAAACTTCGAAAAAATATAACTTTCAGAATAGAGGTAAAAAACTTTTTTACTACAAAACGTTACGAGGAAAATTGCCTGTGTGTGGTACATAAATATGTTGCATTATTTATAACGCAAAACAGCTACAACAATAATCCGGAGCTTACTCAATAATCGACAAGCTGAGACTTGGTTGCGCTCACTACTACACAGGAAGCAAAGAGCGTAACGGGAGGACTCACGAAAAATTAGCACCAAAAAGTGACGTCATCATCGACAAATCTATGGCTGAGCAGCCTAGGAGTATTTTAACTAATTTCACCGGAAGAATCGTCTTAAATTGCAAAATTTATCTCCAGCGTATAAATAAATGAAGATAATATGTACTAATTTAGCTATTATCTATATAAAATTGCAGTGCATGTTGGTGGAAACCTTCACAACACTAGCACCGAATTTGTTCCTTTTCGGCGACTCAATTTACCTTCTTTTTCTTGATTGAAGCCCTATTTACACTTCATATAGAGTACTCTTCACAGAATATATCTATTCCTTGCCAACATATATAAGCACCATTATAGCCAATTCTGTACGTGAGAGAAACCACAGTAACAGGTAGCCTATTGCCCGAACTTTCTGTACTTGGCGACAACATTTTTGCAGCTCAAGTAGCTGGCCAGTCTTGAGCGGGAGACTGAATGAAATAAATCGAAAAAAATACGATGATATGTTCGAGAAAACCATATACGAAGGTCTGAGGTCCCACACCTAAAACACTTCGACTCGTCGATGTGATGTAAATTTGCTACGTGAGGTCACAGCTATGTTTTATTTCAGTCCTATTGAGTTCTCCCGTTGCATTCTTTGCTTCCTGGTACTACATATATTGCAGCTATGGCAAAAGTCCTGTTGAGCTTTGTTATTTTACCTTCAGGACCGAAAAGATGATGCACCTGATCTAATCAGACAATTAATAATTCGAATATTTTATTATGTACTTCTACAAGACCAAAAATCAATATACCCACCATCGGCATTGAAGACGAGGCTTAGCGGCCCCAGAAGACTTAGTCCTAGTCATTCCATATCAAGGCCCATGTGCCACTAACGGATAAATTCGTCTCTTCTTCATTGCTATGACCAACTTTGCAAGCTTTGTTGTTAACATAGGCCTAACTGCTGTAATAAAGGGGGTTCAAGTCGGGTGACTATGGTCCCCTATCAGAAATTGATAGACATTTATTGGCTACCTATGAATAAGCAGTAAGCGGATAAATGAAATAAATTTCCAATTGGGAAGTCCTTCGGTCACAACTTCACGGTTGCCTTCAATCTCTCTTGAATACTTTTTCAATGGAGGTCATACTTTTAAGGCCAAGATGTACATCTGTAGTCGGTAGCGGTTCCCTTATAACCGATTTTGAACTACACTGTCGATATCGTTTCACCACTTGACACCACAACTGGAAACTTCATCACGGAGGCTAGGTGCTAGGTTGCAGACGCGTAGCAGACCTCTGAGAATTTTTGATAGAAGCTAACAACGCGATCGTTCTGTTCGTTCTCGACCGGCCCCACTGTGAAGGGCTTTCCATTTAGAAATATGACAATGTGATTCTCATAGTTCTTAAAAAAAATTGAAAAGACGATGAGGGGTTCCCGACATTGCTCTTGCATGCAAACAGTTAGTAGAAAGCATTCGATGCACCTAAAGGTTGTTCTTCTTCTTCACTCATGCCGATTCTGGGCTTTGTGGAAACAGAGAGTTTTTTCATTTTGGCAACCTGAGGCATTCAGAGCCTAGGTATTTCCAAAGGTTTCCTTTACAGTCGATCGGTTGACAATTAGGGATTTGCTGAGCGAGGTCAATCTTTGAAGTTTTGACTCTGGCGGCCATAAGCCTTTCGGCCAGAACATCAGGTTTGATTCTGTGGACGGCCTACTAACTGACGTTTAGCCGCTTACCGAAGTACCAACTGCTCATTACCGTCCGCTCGGAAGGGAGCAGCGAACTAAGTTCGTTTCGCTTCTATCATTGCATATATACATGTATCTTACCACTACTTGCACAAGGACAATTCGTGTACGGAAATACCTTGGGTTCTTATGACGATCTATTGTATGTATCGCACGACTGGCAGTCGACTGCATCATTGTTTTGAAACACTCCTTATGCTGTTGAACTTCGGTGCGGCTTTCAATAAGGTTGACCACGTTGGCCTGTTGTGCAGAATGGAATCGGATCGTGCGCTTGGATGGTAGTAAGCTTTGAATTATTCTGGATTTTATTTCTGAGCCCATACAGCGTATGTCTTTGGGTGCTTACTTGAGTACTTCTATCAGGGTGGTTTGGGTGTTCCTCAGGGTTGCGTTCTGGCCCGTTGGTGGTTGTTTTGTATACTATAGACACATGGTGTCTGTCGTGGGGAACTCTATGAATAATTATTATGCCACGGATCCAATTTGTTATCGGTGATTCAGACTACTAATATGGGTGAGGTTTTGATTAGAAACTTACCACAGACTGACGATTGCTACTCATTCTGGAGTATGAAGCTGGAGGTACACAAATGTTAATCTGTGGTTGACATATGTCGGTATCATGCACATTTATTCACTATCAGCGTCTGAAGATAGGCGACATTATGGCCAAGCCTCTTTTGAGGCACTGGGTGTTCTCTTTGATAAGCAGCTTAGGTTTCAAACTCATGATTGGCTCATGGTCTCCTGTGCTTCTAGTAAGGTTGGGCCCCTGATTAAGGAGCGTACTGTCTTTGATGATAATGAAGTAGTCAGTAGATGCTTATATGTTTCCTTGCTGATTACGCTGAAGAATTGTTTTCCTTTCTGGTCTTTGGCTGATACCAATCATCTTCGGTTGCTAGACCGACTTTTTTTTGGCTAGACGGCTGTGAGCCAAAAACAATGTGGTAAACTTGTCCCACAGACGTAGTGTTGCTTGTCTTCGTATATTCTATAAGGTATTCATTAATGAACCACGTTGGTTACATTCCTCTGTCCATGCTCATAAGGTCGGTGAAAAAAAAGCTAGTTGTATTTCTATTTATTTATATCATTTATTCCTTGAAGCCCTAACATGCAGTTGCAATGATAATATGTTTCTGCTAAAGTTCATTATCTAACAATCATAAATTTTGAGTTAATGCTACGGATAATTATCTTTACTTTTTAACTATGGTCAAGAATGTGTAAAACTGAATTGTAGCAGTAGGTATTTTTTTTAGACAAGATGAAGTTCCATTTATGTAAAAAAAAAACTGTTTCAGAGACGATCTATGACTCGTCTCAAAAACTGCTCTGCGTCAAAAATGTTCCTGAGGGTTTTATATGTGGTTCTCAATGAAATTTGTCTCCTAAATCCTACTCAACCATTCATATTGCTCAATCAGGTCTAGTTTTTGAGATACAGACCCAGCTCCCTAGATGGCTTTCCTTCTAGCAGCAGCAGCAGCAGCTTGAAGGAAGAACTCTTAAATATGGGCAATAAAATGGCATCCGTACCTATTGGCCAATCATTTCAGTTAACAGAAAGCTACAAAAATATGGAAGTATTGATTAATACAATCAAGTACTCTAACCACAACTGGTTAATATGTGGTAACCTCAAGGTAAGATATATTTGCCAGTTTCTTCTTGTCATTACAAATCTTTCTTTTTAACAAAAATTGCCATCCATGGGTAAGTTTCAGAAATTAAATAGTATTGATCTTGCTACACTGTCGGCATGTTGCACACTGTATTGAAATTGTCAAATATTTCAAGGAATGTTTGTTTCTAAATACCAATGACAGAAGGATATGATACACATATTAGTTTCTCCCTCCCCCTTATAAACTTATTGAAAATTGCCTATGAAAAATATAGAAGTTCTTAGAAACCATGTGAATCAATATGCAAGCATAAAGATAGTTTTCAATTTTAATTTACTACATTTAATGTATTTAAGAATTTGGCTTAATACTTTCTTGCAGGTTGTGTACCTTCTCCTTGGGATGCAAGGAGGCTGCACAAAATATCCTTGCTTCATGTGCCTGTGGGATAGTCAGGCAGATATTCTTCACAATAAGCAAAAAGACTGGCCATCTCGAGAGGCGTTCCAAATTGGCTGCCACCACGTGGTAACTCAACCTCTAGTCCCTCCCAAAAATGATTTGTTGCCTCCTCTTCATATAAAGCTTGGCCTGATGAAGAACTTTGTCAAAGCACTGAATAAAGAAGGCCAAGTTAGTTTACAAGTAATTGTAATTTATTAAATAACTTTGAAATCAATAACCGATTGATTAAAAAATACCCTTTTCTAGAAACAGTAGTGCGCTGTATCTCAAAAACCAGATCTGATTGAGCAAAATGAATGTCATATTTCAATTTAGGAGAGCAATATCGTTAAGAATCACAGAAGAAAACCCCAGGAACAAAATTTTTTCTCAAATGCAATCCTGTGAAATCATTCTGCTCACTGCTTTTTTGTCTCAGGCACTGTAATTCATGAATTGCAGTAGCTGCAGCTAGTGACATGCAGTCATGCAATGACACAAGTAAGAAGACGCCGTGTATCTAGAATAAATTACACGAAAATGTACGCAGGTATTCTTTGTATTGCCGCATCAGTGTATTCTTAGCTGTGAACGAAAGCTTGCACAAGCGCTCGATCCTTCTTGCTGTAATAAGTTTTTCTGTTATACATTATTGCAATGAATAGTAAATCAAGATTTGAGTGCCTCAGGTTTTAAACAGCAAATTCACACGATTCTTTAGACCACCCACTGACAGTAACTCTAAAATATCAACTAAGAACAGACTTATTATAAAGATTCAGGCAATATTCGAGAAAACGCTTATTCCAGTGTCTGTTACTAATTACTTTGATACGCCTTCTTACTCACGTCCATTAACAATTCGCAATGAAGGTGGTTCATTAGGTTAATGTTAAATTTGCATATTAAATACTGTATTTCTGAATTATCTAGTATATTTTCATTAAGAAAAGACCACCAAAGCTATATTTACATCTTCACAATATAGCATTTGTGTGTAGCTCTTACTTATATCATAAGAAGATGGCACAGTCCAAAATTCATTATTAGTGCAAAAAGTCAAAATGCCTTCAGCATTACAAAATTACATAGCTTAAACTACAGCAGAAGGGTTTTTTCCTCCACTTTCCGACTATGAGAACATACACTGCACCGCCATTTATTGAAATTAGTCCCCTCAAATGGGTTTCGTCAATTCGCAACGATTAATGGTCAATTCTCATTACACGGTATAATGCAGCTCTGGCGCATCTTCTTCAGCTAGAGATTTGTTCACTAATGATACGTTCGGTAGTAAAGTGGCAACGCCTGCTATGCCACCTAGAAAGTGAACTTGCTGCGCAGTCAGTTACCTCCCCTGTTAGGCCGGGCGAACCTTACATTAGGCCACTGCCAAGCAACTTATTACCTATAATTAGAGCTATACACTTGTAATCTATACCACTCTTACGGACCACCTTAGAGATCCCTTGCCTCTACGGTGTTCATGCTGTAACTAATTCTGTAGTCTAATAGCCAACAGCGACAAAATGCAGCGCTTTGTTGGCTAAAGAACATGAAAGAAACACAGATATGCACTTGGTGAATTTGGGCCCATCGAGATGATTGATGTTCCCCAAGCCCTCTGTATGCTCGAGAAATATTGTTACTTTGAAAGATGTGGGCTTTGTTGAGGAAATCATCAGTGAGAAGTTGAGATAAGTTGAAGGGCAGTATTCTGTGTTAATGGCATGTGCAACAGACGAAGAAAGTGATCCACAGAGGGTCTATTAGGTGCCTATATGTAACACTTGTAGAAGCGTGCATTTAGCTATATACTGTTTGAAATGCCATACATGCATTTAGGACTCAGCTGTTCAGTAATAGGAACTCAACATTTCCATCTTCTCTCAGCGTTTAACTGCATACTGATATTCTAATTCATACATTTTTCGAAATAATTCTTTTCTAGAGCGTTACGAGCACTTATTTGACTCACTGTAGCTATTTACTCAGGAATATTTTACTTTCTGCAAGCTAGTGATTAATAGCAGTGTAAAAATACTAACGTCAACTACAAACTGATTGCGTTCAGTAGAGCACTCTTCACTTCATAAAATCTGACAGTAAGAAAAGAATCAGCTCATTATTATAATTAAATACAAGGTATCTCTTAAATTTTCATGCACATTCAAATTCTTCTATATTTTTCCATATGTTTGAAAACTTATGGGTGGCAGGTAGATTGGGCTGGAATTGCTCTTATTAATATCGATGTTGAAAAACTAGACGTAAATGGCCACTTTTTGAATCAGTAATTCTTCGTGATTTTACTTCAGTAGTTCGGAATAGAATATGCAGTAAAATGTATCATGTGATAAGAATGTACTTGGTCTGTCATTTCTCCTTAGATAATTTTTGCATTGGCAATCCTATCTAGAGAGCTCAGCTGCTCTGCTGGACTTGTGGTCTTAGAAAAATTGTGTATTTAGTCTCAATTGATGTTTATAGTTTGCCAATCTACTACATATGTATATATTGGCTGAAATATGTAGTGAAGAATTGCGCTGAAGATTAAAAAAAGAACTCGGCCTGACCTCAATAGTATTTTTTTAGAATAGTTGCCGCATCTGAAATATCGAAAGACCTTATGCAATTAAAATTTGAGTCAAATTTGTTCTGTAATCCGTAAATGTTTTTTGAAGTAGTAACTTTTGTACAGCATTTAATGTCTGTTCGATCTAAACATGACATGAACTGAGCCTGTTAATGAGATTATATTAGACAGCTGGCAGTAGACGGACCAACAGGTCCACTCCCAGAGAGCAACATGAACTTACGCTCCTGCCCTCTATGAGCTATTGCCATGGTGTTAGAATCACTTAGATATCTGAGGAAGAAAAAAAAGAAGAAAATATGCTCACCAAGGAATTGATTGCGAAAACACGACTGGTTGCTACAGATCCGCGAAGCTCGGAAATGCTGAGTTAGTTGCGGCATAAGAGACGATACATTAGAGTGAGCAATGAAACTTTGGCCGTTAAGAGTGTGTGACTCCTTGGAGAAGGAGTTCGTAGCTGTGGAGAGTGTTGCTTCCAATGTATGTCGAGACGATTTTGAACGCGTTGACTTGAGTAAAAATTGCTTTCAGTGAGTGCATATAAACCTAACATTGGCAATTTTGGGAAACATTCGATGAGACTACTGAACTGATAGTCCAAGAAACACTTGATCTGCCATCTCCGAGAAAATTTTCTTTGCCAAATCTGCCTGGAATGAGTGTTTGAGCAATCGATAGCCATACGGAAAACTTTTTATCCTGTCTACGCAAGCGATCTCAATATTAGCAAACTTGTCTGGCATATTCAGTGACTCAACTGAAACTGATATTTCGAGAAGAACTTGGTCATCCGTCAATACAAACGATATCTGCATTAACAACCCTTTCTAGAATATCCAATGTTGCACTGGATCTGATAATCGAAGAAGAGCTTAGTTTTTCACAATTTCCAAAGCACAGACAAGCGAGTCGCAGTGTTAGGATGCCTGGCACGCGTGACTGCTATTCTTTTTTCCCTTGGAATAGCTTTCAGCACCCTCGTATTAGTGCTCTTTAGATGGTAATAAGCGGCGCGTGGTGAGCATCTCAACGGAGTTTCTCTTATGATGGCTTAGGTC
>LQNS02278182.1:566284-594048 GCA_001587735.2 Parhyale hawaiensis
TAGGATGCCTGGCACGCGTGACTGCTATTCTTTTTTCCCTTGGAATAGCTTTCAGCACCCTCGTATTAGTGCTCTTTAGATGGTAATAAGCGGCGCGTGGTGAGCATCTCAACGGAGTTTCTCTTATGATGGCTTAGGTCGCTCTGGAGCAAGTCGGCCTCGCTCGATTTAGCGCCTCTGCGTCCATAAATATGAGCACTTGCAGCCATTTACTGTGCAAATCGACTTCAAAGCTCTGCGGTTATTGCGTAGAAGCTGTAGGTTCCTGCAAACTTTAATACAAGGAAATATTTTTTGTTATGCATAACGATGTGGTTCTACCTCTGGCTACGGCAGTAAGACGTACCTCAGATACCCTCTTTTGAACTTTTTTGAACTTATTTTTTAACTTTTGAACTTTTTTATTTGCTAGACGAAGTTGCGTATTGACAAAAAAAAAATGATGGTGCAGCATTTGTTCTTCTTCATTGAAGGTGAAATGATCAATTTAGGTAATTTTTCGAGTGAGTTTGTCTTCCTGATGCGTAAATCGGAAACAGAGCTTTGCACTTTTTAGATGGAAAACCAGGTGCTTCCAGATTGAAGGGCACATGTTCGTGATGAATGTGCGTTCCTTAGGCTAGTGCTTCAAGATGAACTTCAGGTAACTTCAGTAATAACTAAAAATACAATTAGGCCGGCTTTTTTTGCCATGAGAAAACTTTCTGAAGGTTAAAAACTATACTGTAATAGTCAGATCTTCAATTAGCAGCATGTATCGAGATGAAAGAAACGCGGTTGAAACTATAAAGAAATCTAGTACAAATGATAGGCAATCCCCATCGTAACCAGAACTTTGAAATTCGAAGTTTACTATTATGATATACTTATGATCATATCTTTTATCTTGCAATATAGTAATATGGACCTTAACATGACACTATTAAGCAGTGCAAGTCCAATAATAGATACTATTGTAGATTAATCATAATGAATGCCATACATACTATAGATCATAAAGAGTACGATATAGCCTAATACATGTCCACTGTTTTTGTTCACCTGAAAATACATTCATCTGTCACGGATATCAAAACTAAAGTGTGATCTAATACAGTAAACGTCAATGAACGTAGCTAAAATAATAGACAGATTCTCCTATAATCGATGACTATCGTGAGGCTCATCAGCGAATTCCCATGAGACATGGGGCATACGTTTTGTGTTTATCACTATATATATCACTATCCATTTCGGCAGCAAAAACATGTTTACTCAACAAATATCTAATACTTGGGGTAAACCGACTAGCTTCAGTGCTTGACTCGCCATGTATGTTTATACAGTAATACAGTATCCATATATATATATATACATTTTTGTTGAAGGCAACGGCAGATCAGTATATTGACGAGGTATTTGTTTGTTTTGTCAAGTTGTCGAAAACGTCGTGGACTACATTGGCCACCACTTGCGTTCACCGGCAACAGCGAGCGCCTTAAATGTTGTCGACAACTTGAAAAAACAAGGAAATATCTACGTGGTTAACAGTAATTTTTTTTTCTCCTTCAAGAAAACATACATAAGTAAGTGAGAAGCCGCTACCAAACTATACGACATACTGTATATCTATCTAATCTAATACTAAGAATGACCGTCGTGTGTTTATATATATATATATAAATATATATATTTATATGTTTGGTGTCACGCTCTTAACGAAATAGATAGCCGGGAATTAGCCCAGGTTGGAGGCTCTGGTACTCCTCTCAAGCTCCATTGAAAGTGATAGGCAGAAAATAGGCCGGGTTGCAGAAGATGGCAAACGTATCTTAAGCAGGGACAGATGAAATTCCAACAANATGCCTGGCACGCGTGACTGCTATTCTTTTTTCCCTTGGAATAGCTTTCAGCACCCTCGTATTAGTGCTCTTTAGATGGTAATAAGCGGCGCGTGGTGAGCATCTCAACGGAGTTTCTCTTATGATGGCTTAGGTCGCTTTGGAGCAAGTCGGCCTCGCTCGATTTAGCGCCTCCGCGTCCATAAATATGAGCACTTGCAGCCATTTACTGTGCAAATTGACTTCAAAGCTCTGCGGTTATTGCGTAGAAGCTCTAGGTTCCTGCAAAATTTAATACAAGGAAATATTTTTTTGTCATGCATAACGATTGGTTTTACCTCTGGCTACGGCAGTAAGACGTACCTCAGTTCCCCTCTTTCGAGTAACACAGAGTGTTTGCTATTTTATATTCGCAAGATGAAGCTGAGTTTTGTACAAACAACTGATGGTGTAGCATTTACTCGTCTACATTGAAGGCGAAATGATAAATCAGGTAATTTCTGAAGTGAGATTATCTTCCTCGATTTAGCGCCTCAGGAAAAATTGAATCATTTTTACTGCATGTACCTGCTGAGCAAATCGAGAATAGAGCTGTGCAGTTTTTTGTTAGATAACCAGGTGCTTCCAGATTGGAAGGTGCATGTTCGATCCTTAGGCTAGTGCTCCATGTTAAACTGCAGGTACTTCAGTAGTGGCTAAAAATACAATTAAGCTGGCTCTTTTCCGCATGAGAAAACCTTATCAATGTTAGAAACCATACTGTACTATTTAGATCTTTATTTAGTAGTAACAAACAAACGTTTTTTAAATTATCAAAAACCTATTACAAATGATGGGCAATACCCATCACAACCAGAACTTCGAAATCCAAATTATATTATTGTGAAATACGAATGATCATATTTATCCTCTTGTAATAGGATAATATGTACCCTGGTATGACACTACTAAACTGTGCAAGTCCAGTGATAGCTACTACTGTAGATTTATCATACTGAGTGCTGTATATACTATAGATCATATTAAGTAAAATATAGTCTGATACATGTCTGCTGCTTTTTTCTCATGATAATACCCTCTTCTATCGAGGGATATCCAAACTAAAGTGATGTCTAATCCAGTAAACATCGCTGTAGCTAAAATAATAGACAGAGGTTCCTATAATAATCGATGACTATCGTGAGGGCTCATCAGCGATTCACATGAGACATGGGGCAAACGTTACGTGTTTATCACTATATCATTATCCACTTCCACTTGTACAGCAAAAACATGTGTACTCAACAAATACTAAGGACTTGGAGTAAACTGACTGGCCTAAGTGCTTGACTTGCCACATATATTTATACAGTTATATAGTATCCATGTATATATATATATATAAATCCATTTTTTGTTGAAGGCAATGGCAGATCAGTATTGACGAGACATTTGTTTGTTTTATCAAGCTATCGAAAACGTCGTGGACAATATTGGCATTTCTTGCGCCTTAAATGTTTTCGACCACTTGAAAAAACAAGGAAATATCTACGTGGTTAACACTGATTTTTTTATCGCCTTCAAGAAATTTTGCATCAGTATGCGAGAAGCTGCTACCAAACTATACGATATAAATAAATATATAACTGCCCAATGAAACTTAGTACAAACAGCCAAAATATCGCATATTTAGGTAGGCCATAGCAAATTGTATATATTGACGATGTTGGATGTTGCCTGATAATTTCCTATATCCAGATGATGGCTCTTTCTAAAACCTGCCGCCCTTTAGTAGTTCTGCTCGGCTGATGGCCGGGCTACATAAGGCCGGAATCGCCCACCTCTACTTCGACGTGATAGTAAGATATAATTATAAACCATATATGTTAAATATATTGTAACCGAACACCAACTCTAATCTCACAGCTCGACAGCCGGAGCCAGAGGAAGTCCGGGGGCGAGGGAGGTCAGAGCGTGTCTGTACGTGACAGGGGGACGGGCTCGTGTTGATAGCTCATTTCTGCGGTCGCGTGGCAGAGCTCGGCAGCAAAAGTGGATTAACAGCCGGGCTTATAGGCAATTAGCGAGCTCGTGACCCAACTGTGACAGCTTTCTGGCAGCATCTCTCATTTCTAAAATGTGATCATTGTGGAGGTAATAAAATGGTTGTGAAGTGCTAGAGAGTTGCTTGATTTCTTGGTTGAGTATTAAATTGCCTTAATGGTGGAAACAAACTGTTGGAAAGTACTGAAAATAACGAAAGGTAGGTACTGAAAATGGTACTTGCGGTCAAGTACTACAGTTGTATACCTGGTAATATATAAAGGCCACAGAAAAAGGACAAAGACTTGATGGGATGAAAAATTTGTACGCTATAATTAAGTGCTGCAATATCTTCTCTACTCATTAGGTACGGCGAAGAAAAGTAGTTTAGAGATGCAGCGACAACCCGAATATGCATCACATAACACTAATAACTCAGAGAGAACAGTTTGATCTGCTGAATATTTTATATTCATAACGGAGTAGACACTGGAGGTATTCACCTGGTACATTTGGTTTGGCAAAGGAAGTTCATATAAAATACAGTCCTATCTTAAAACACGGTAGATATTTTGGTACTGAAAAAGCTGGGTGGTTCCTCTTTGCTAGGCCGAAAAATGCCTATGTATACAGTGGATCCGTAATGGGAGCAGAGTTAAGGTAGGGCAAAGGTAGGTAATAAGGAGATGCAGCAACGACCCGAACACCAGCCATCACATTCAAGTGGGCGCGGCCACGCCCTGCTGCTGCTGCATATCTTGGGCGGCGTTTCAGCAATTCCTTTTGTTAATTCGATTACAATGTTAATGCTGCGCATTATTCGACGACTGGGGAGGCCATGTTTGTTTTGTCCGGACAAATTAAACCGCGTTCTACTTCATGAATATTGGCAATATCTAAGCGAAGAGAGATGTTGGGCGAGAGGCAATAAGATCAATTCTGGCCCTTTGCAAGTGGGCTATCGCCGTCTCTCTATTAGCTTTGTTTGCGATGCTGTGTTAGCTTTAACGTTGTTTATTTGATTCGAATGGTAGTTAAGAAATTAATGCCAATGTTGTTTGTGATGCCAAACTGCGGCCGTATATTGTCATAATTGAATGCCAATAGCAGTTGTGGAGCTATAAGCACTAGAATTTGTTTGTGATGCTAACTGCATTAGTACTTCAGTTGGTAACTCAACTATGTACTTGATTAAGGCTTTTGAGTGGAAAGAGCATCAGCTATTAAGAATAGTTAAATAAACGTTGTTTGCGATATCAGCGCTGCACAGACTTGTTTTACCTAACAAATGAACTCCATTTGATGTCCTAGAGCATTCGGAGAGGTCACCTTGGAACAGACCTGGACGGCTGGAACACAGATACCGACCACTGCACTCCTATTCGCTGGATGACTATATATTGTTCGAGAATTTTCATTTACTGTTCCAGTTGAACGTTTCAAGACGGACAATAATATAGACTAGAGCACTCTGAAAGCGCGTCCTCCGCCACGGAAGGCAATGTTAGTGAAAAATTGAAATTACTTTGAAACCGTGATTTCCTTTTAGTTGTCAGCAAAATTTGGTCATCTGCGCCTCTTGACAGTGCTAACAGCGGGTGTTATTTTCTTAATGATTCCATGACTCTTTTTGAGTTGTGCTTTGACAAACCTGTTGATGAATATCAGGCAAATACACAAAACGGATGAAAAGATCAACAAAATTTGGTCATTTGTATTTTTTAACATTTCTTACATTCCTACAAATTAAAGAATGATATTATTACCGACAAACATTTCGGCAAATATTAGTTAAAACACTCACGGAAATGACCCGATCATCATCAAAATTTGTTCATAACTTTCAATTTATGAAACTCAAAAACAAACTAGAGAGCACTCTGAGATCGCATACCTCCGCCAAGCAAGGCAACAACGCAAAATCCGAATTGGTTCTGAAACCGTGATTTTCTTCGTATCAACATTAAAATCTAATCAATTGTGCTTTTTGATAGTATTAACAATTCCTGTAATTTTCATGAAGTTCTGTTCGTAAGTTTTTTAGTTATGCTGCTAACAAATATTATGATAAACATAAGGCAAACTCGCAAACACACCTACCGATCATTACCAAAATTTGATGATTTGTGTACTTTAAAATTAGCACCAACTCCAGTGAATCTCATCAAAATCCATCTATAACGTTTTAAGTTGTATTGCTATGCATGTATGTTTTATAAGGTTTACAATAATGAGAGGCATTGGTTGTATTCTTCTCTCCCTGCCCTCAAGATTTTTGGGAGAGAGACTCGTACTGCGTGCGGAGCGCACTCTTTCACGTTGGAAGCTGTCAGATGTCGAACTAATCAGTTCTGTCGGTGCTTCGTGCCCTGGTCGGCTAAGGTTTGGAATTTGCTGCCGGCATCGGCTTCTGCTCGTATTGGCCTGCAGGCGTTTAAGTCAGCTGTTAATGATTTTTTGCCTGGAATTCCTTTAGCAGCGCTTTGGGCTTCCCGGTGTTGCTAGATGCTTCATTTGGGTTGTATTACCTGTCCGTGAGAGCTCATGCGTGAAGTTTTAATAATAATAATAATCAAAAATAGCAATAAACAAACAAACGAACTGACAATTCATCCCAAAAATTTGATGAATTACTCTTTGTATTATACCTAACAACTCATATAAATTTCATTAAAATCCATTCACTGCTTTTTTTAGTTATGGCCTTAAGAAAAAATATACAGACAGACCAACAAATAAACAGACAGATGGACGGATTTTCACCAAAAGTTTTTCATCTGTTACTGCTAGTATGCCAAACAATCCCTGTAAATTTCATAAAGATAAGTCAAAAATTTTTGGAGTAATTTGGTGACAGACAAATAGAATAACAGACAAACAAGACATAAACATGACCTCCTTGGCGGAGGTAATTAGAGACACGCAATTAAACGGACAAACAGAACAACATAAAAATTTAAACAGTTACTGCTAGTAACAACCGAAACTATTCCTGAAACTTTCATAAAAATCCGTCAGTAACTCTTTGAGTTATGCTGTCAAGAAAAACACAGACAAACAAAAGGTTGAATGGATAGCCACTAAAAGTTAATCATCTG
Organism: Parhyale hawaiensis; assembly: GCA_001587735.2. NCBI lineage: Eukaryota > Metazoa > Arthropoda > Malacostraca > Amphipoda > Hyalidae > Parhyale > Parhyale hawaiensis. Next base: position 573,225 of record LQNS02278182.1, read on the forward strand.
TTCCTCCTAACATACCAAACATTCATTGTAAATTTCGTTATCTTGGTGATAGACAAACGAACAAACAGAAAAACTAAACAAAACATAGCCTTCTTGGTTGAGGTAAGTCTAGTCTTGTATTAATCACTGTCGTGCTTCTATGTCTCTAGGTGTATAGATACTTGCCCATAGTTATACAGCACGCAAATAAGCTACTAAAGAAACAAGAGTGCGTGATGTGTATCCCGGATGCACTGCTAATGCTAAAACTTGATTCTATATCGGTGTACATATTCTTTCTTTCTCTCTCTCTCTCTCTATATATATATATATACATACATATATATATATATTATAGTATATACCCCTTATAAATTGGATAATAGTGATAAATCGGTCCTAGAAAAATTTTTCCCCTTATAAATGTTTCATGTCGAAGAAAACGAAGAAATAATGGAGAGAAGTACAGTGGCAAAAAGAAAACGGAAGTTGAGATATATCTAAGTGCCTGTTCGAATTTCTTTTCGTATCTGAGTTTTCTCTATACTATCCACTTTCTAGCTGCCAGCATACTCGTATATATCGCTGTTTTCCTTATGTTTTCTTTCCTTTTTTTCTCAATACTCGTTACGGGGGGACTAAAGAGTTGAGAATCACATTTCTTAAGAAGGCATAACCTCCCTTCAAAAAAAAAAAAAAAGAAAAGAAACACTGCGCTTCTTCGTCCTGTTTTAGTTAATCATAAGACCCTGTCGTTCCTTTTGTGGACATGAAACATGCACTTGCAAACTTCAGGCTTGAAAATTTTCAAAAATTGATCAGGAGTGATTACTGTGTTGTGCTAATTGTTCTTGCTAACTGCATCACGATGATATAATCTCTGTAGAGATGTATCATTGTGTAAATAGTTTCCGTTGATGAAAATGTCGCCAGGATATTACAAACCATGCAGTTTACTTAGTAATACCTTTTCTATCTCACAATATCACGCAGCTGCTTATTTAGTTGGCATCTATCATTTACACGGCTACTATTGCTCATTAAAATCGTCAAAATGGTCAAGTTTGCAAAAGCAGCGTGCTTTAACTAACTAGTTACATGACATAATCGCTTTTTTTTAAAGTTACCAACTTTTATGTGAAATATTTTCTACTGGCCAAGATCATGCAAATGATTCAATTTGAGAAAACATTCCCATAAAATTTTACACCCTTTCAACGAAAGATACAAGCATCGGAACGCGCAGCGCATACTGTGTCGTAGCAGGCTGTCTCCTCGACACATGATTAATGTTGTAGAATAATGCGTGTTTACATCCCAACGTTCACTTCTAATCCATTAATCAGGCAGTATTAATCGGTACGAAGCCGTGGCCAGAGGCTCGCTTCAAGTCTCTCCTTAGCAAACGGAATGAGTTGTAGTTTCGACAGTAATTAGTTTGTGTCACCGGTGCCGGGGGATTCAATTGCAAACATCAGCCCGTAATGAACTTTAATGAAACTTTGATTTTATCTCATTGCTAGAAATTCTTTTCTGCAAGAGATGCTGAAAGTGAAAGGCCGGAGTTTTGCTGAGCTTCTGGAGATTCTATTGGAGATAAAGAATCCAATTTTATAGCCGCATGCACTAATGATGGTACTCTTAGTAAACGGTTGCAGTGAGAGTAATTTTACAACGCTAATACTGGCATCTTATTTTTCAAAGGCGGAACTTAATGATGCTGATGGAAATTTCTGAAAGGGTTTGATGTATTCCAGTTGTTTACATATATTTATTTAACATATGAATTAGTCTTATGCCTAAGCAATCTTCTATAGTGAATTATTCATGCAGTATAATTGTGTACATACTTATGGTTAACGAGTCTAAATACGAGTAATAACTATTATAAAAATTTGCATTCTACAGCATGAGTTATTTCTTGTTTATGACATTTCGAAAAGTATGGAGTGCCGATCTTGTCATCGGTTTATATGGTGAGTCGACAAAGTACTGTGGTTATGAACTATGCAATTTCAAAAGTCTAAGATGCGTATCACTTTGATGAAAGTTCTTCCCAGTTCTATGAGAACTAAAGTTAGTTTTCATTATTGGCCAGATTTTTATCGAACGTTATGGGAAAAGGCGACAATAACTATGATCAAGCTCATATATAGGTCGCAAAACTGTTTTTTTACAGGTCTAGAGTTGTCCAGTGATCATCGTTGCAAAATGATCGCTATTTGTCAGCCATTTTAATTACAAACACCTTCCAGCATCCAGGTTATTCAAATCAGATCCCAACCCTGAACCACCAGGGAGAGGCGTATACACCAAAGGGAAAATTGTTGAAATATATTTCTGCTTACATGAAGTTTAGAGCTCATAAGAGACATATGTCAAGATATACGTCGACAGACATGAAGCTCATGCAGATAATAAATCCCAGAACTGCAGCCTAAGAGAAAGATGTGTATACACCACAATGGAAATGTTTTGAAACATACTCCTAAGCATTAATTTCACAAGAATCCGCGACTGTGTTGGTCATTCAGAGAACTTTACCGAGTAACCTCGTAAATGCGAAGGATATACATCATGTCACCAAGTTTCATACCAAGTTTTAAATTAATATTACTCGAACATTTCGGCTTATTACCAATTCGAATTCGCCATAAATTTTATACTGGTTACTAATTATCACATTACTACAGACAATAATGCAAGAATGATAGCGTTAATACATCATCCACGGAATTCATCCGCATTGTGCTTTCAACGAAAATTTCAAAGAAAATCATTTAGTGGTTTCTCATTTTACCGAGCTTACGGCATGCTACGGGCTAAAATGATTTATATAGCTGCATGCATGCCGAAAATGCAGCAGAATTTATCTGTTTTTGAGCCCAGGTAAAGAAAAGCATGTCAAGTTGCTTAGCTTATGGAACAATTTCCATGCTAATTTGATGTGAGTTTAGTGGTAAAATTTTGCGTCACAGCTTTGTATATTTAACATATATGTGTTCGTTTCCCTAATGATAGACTCTCTAATTCAAATTCCATTGTGTATTTTGTTCTTAGAGGAAGAGATGGACATACGAGCATAATAAGAACCTCTACAAATCACAAACCTGAAATTGTCATCATTAAAGTTTATTCTCGGCTGCCACATTTCTGGAACTTATTGCTAGAAAAAGTTGCTCAAGCCCTGCCATCGAAAGAGCTCTGCAACTGCCTTCCAGTTATGCACATTTTTCTTTAGTCAGCAAGAAAAGTTGCTCAATATCTTGAGCGAATAATGCGAAATATATTTAGGGGACACGTGGTACGCCAACCCAAAAGAAGGCGCACTCACTTCAGTGACGAAGCAGAAGTTAAACTTGATCATTAAAGGCCGCCGCTTCTTTCATTTGTACCTTGGCGCTCCAGCCTTCCTCATTTGTTGGACTTGGCTTAATTAAATCGGTGAGCTATGATGTGACCTCATGCATCGGTCTCTTCTGTAATTGCACCTTGACTTATGCACAGTGACAGTAGCATTTTATCCGGCGAAATATAAAGGTATCTGCAACTCGTAAGACGCAAGTTTCATTATAAAGAACATTAGCAATGAGAATAAGAGTGAGAGACCTGTTGCGGCAGATATGCGTTTACTTAAATATGGGGTAATTTCATCCCGGTGAAGAAAATCTATCGCTAAGCAAGAGGATCTTTAATAGACAGACCAGCCATTCAGTACAGAAGAAATGGACAGTGGTGAGCGTCAAGAATTGGTGTTTCATTATAATATTCACTAATTTGATCCTAGTTGATTGACCCTGTCCCGCGGCTGTGTAAAATCGTTCGATCACAGAAACGCCCACTATATAGATTGTTGAAATATGATAGTGGAGGGTTTGAAATTAGTGGTTAGTAATTCTATAGAATTGGTTTATCCTAATTGACTGCGCCTATCACAAAGCTCAAATATGTTCTCTGTAGTAAATGTGAAGCTACATAATACAACCATCTTGACTTCGTGGGAAGAGATAGTTCACTTGTACAAGATTTAGTTTATGCTCCCAGTTTTTCAGAAACAATTGTGCCTTTTCTCGGTTGAACTTTGTTCCGAAAGTATGTAGTTTTTTTGGCATCGCAGCTACTCAGCGCCGCACTTGAAGTGTAGTTGTATTGAAGAAAGCTCATGTCTTCCTAGTGGCAACCTATAGCTTATTACACTACAGAGAAACACCCATGAGGGTAGGCTAAAAGTTCATAGACGGACTAATGTGTCCTAACGGGAGGCGAGCAAATGAGGTTCATTGTGGAAAGTGGTCCCATTTGCGATCTGCATTTTTTGTTTTGATGTTCCGGAGCATGAACGAAAGAACTGAGGTGGTTTGCGCACCCTAAAGTGTTAAAAATATTCGACGGGCTTTGACTGTTTCCGAATGCGTTCGACTAAGCTGAAGGTTTCTAAACGCTGCAGCTCAAATTCTTCAAGTGAGATGATAGCAGGCAATGTGCCAATTGTAAGGCAGTTTTTAGTATAGGACCTCCTTGTTGACTCAGTATTATTATTAGGGTTCAAAATTTTTACTTTCAGGCACTCGATGAAAGAAATCTTGAATAAAAAGTACATATTGTCAAATACCTAAATTTGAACTTGTAATTACTGAAACTACATCAAATGGATCGGCGTATAACAAGCTACGTGTACATACTACGCCATTCTAATGTAAATATTAGCAATACCAGAACGTGACTATTAACAAGTGCAAGAGTACATTATTTTATCGAACACCTGTACTAAAAATTTGGACCTAAATCAACTTCTGTCCACTACAAGTAAAACATTTATTGAAGACTACCTGTATTGATTGACCATAGTGCCGTGTCAGACGACTATGCATTTCAATGTTGACAAATATTTAGTAATGTACGATGGACCAAAGAACGCCTTGACACGACGAACTGAACTGGGAAGAATTAGCAGCCGTCTACCAACCACGTGATCTGATAATAAATAACACAAACAAACTAGAAAACAATCAGTCTTTGGACATGAGTGTTAAAATGGCAAGCAGAGCCCTGATATTCACTGACAGGAATTTTGAGTGCAAATCCCATTACATAATCATTCCTTTGTACAAAACGCTAGTGCTCCCCCATTTAGAATTTGCTGTACAATTCTGGTCGCCACACAATTGCGTCGACATCGATAAAATGGAAAGAATCCAACACAGAGCAATATGATTGATACCTGAACTTTGAAAAATGCCATATGAGTGTCGCTTATAGGAAGTCGGACTCATATCTCTCAAGCAAAGACGGCTAAGGGAACAACTAGAGAAACTTTCAAGAATTTGAATGGTTTCAACTACGTATCTAAAATCGGTCTTTATGACACAGAAGTTCTTCTTCGCCTCCTGATCAACGACCAAAAACTCAAGCGTAATGATCAGAGAACTACTCTGAGCCAGTAATTTTTCCCGTAGTTCATAGAGAACATTTGGAATGGAGCGCTTTCCGAAGTTGTCTCGGCAGAAACTATCAAAGCATTTAAAAAGCGTCTTGATAATTATTCGGAGCAGCATCCTCCACAGCTACGAACTCCTCCTCTTGTGGTCACAAACTTTTACGGCTAAAGCTTCAAAGGCTATCTTATCCATAATCTACTATATAATAATTCACGTTGTGTTTTTATTTATTTATTTATTTATTTATTTATTTATTTATTTATTTATTTATTTATTTATTTATTTATTTATTTATTTATTTATTTATTTATNTTGAAGTGTAGTTGTATTGAAGAAAGCTCATGTCTTCCTAGTGGCAACCTATAGCTTATTACACTACAGAGAAACACCCATGAGGGTAGGCTAAAAGTTCATAGACGGACTAATGTGTTCTAACGGGAGGCGAGCAAATGAGGTTCATTGAGAAAAGTGGTCCCATTGGCGATCTGTATTTTTTGTTTTGATGTTCCGGAGCATGAACGAAAGAACTGAGGTGGTTTGCGCACCCTAAAGTGTTAAAAATATTCGACGGGCTTTGACTGTTTCCGAATGCGTTCGACTAAGCTGAAGGTTTCTAAATGCTGTAGCACAAATTCTTCAAGTGAGATGATAGCAGGCTATGTGCCAATTGTAAGGCAGTTTTTAGTATAGGACCTCCTTGTTGACTCAGTATTATTATTAGGGTTCAATATTTTTACTTTCAGGCACTCGATGGAGGAAATGTTGAATAAAAAGTACATAATGTCAAATACCTAATTTTGAACCTGTAATTACTGAAAGTACATCAAATGGAGGGACGTATAAAGAGCTACGTGTACATACTACGCCATTCTAAAGTAAATATTAGTAATGCCAAAACGTGACTATAAACAAGTTCATGAATACATTATTTTATTGAATGCCTGGTACTAAAAGTTTGGACCTAATTCAACTACTGCCCAATACAAGTAAAACATTTATTGATGACTACCTGTATTGGTAGATCATAGTGCTGTGTGTCAGACGACGATGAATTTCAATGTTGACAAATATTCAGTAATGTACGATGGACCAAAGAATGCCTTGGCACGACTAACTGAGCTGGGTAGCATTAGCAGCCGTCTACTAACCACGTGATCTGATAATAAACTAACACAAACAAACTAAAAAACAAGCAGTCTTTGGACATGAGTGTTAAAATGGCAAGCAGAGTCCTGATATTCATTGCCAGGAATTTGAGGGCAAATTCCATGACATAATCATTCCTCTGTACAAAACGCTAGTGCTCCTGTATTTAGAATTTGCTGTTCAATTATCTTGGTCGCCACACAATTGCATCGATATCTATAAAATTGAAAGAATCCTAGGAAGCGGACTCATATCTCTTATACAAAGACAGCTAAGGGAGCAACTAGAGCGACATTCAAAAACTTGGATGGCTTCAACTACGTAACTACAATGGGTCTTTATGACACAGAAGTTCTTGTTCGCCTCCTAACCAACGGCCAAAAACTCAAACGTAATGATCAAAGACCTACTCTGAGCCAGTAATTTTTCCCGTAAGTCAGAGTGAACTTTTGGAATAGAGTGATTTCCGAAGTTGCAGGGACAGAGACTATCAAAGCATTTAAAAACCGTCATGATAAATATTGGGAGCAGCATCCTCCACAGCTACCAACTCCTCCTCATGTGGTCACAAACTTTTACGGCCAAAGCTTCAAAGGCTATCTTAAACCATAATGTACTGTATAATGTCCTGAATAAAGCTAACGCTTCCGAGTCACCGATAGTCTGCTACGACTAATATCGCGCTTGCACAGTCGCCTCCTAGGCTTCACTCAGTTTTTTTTCTTTATTTCTTTCCCTATTCCTTTCATTCTTTTCGGCCTCAGATATCTACATTACCTAACATAATGGCAGTAGCTCATGGAGGGCCGGAGTGTCAGTTCCGGTTGCTCATTGGGAAAGGACTTGTTGGTCCGTCTACTGCCATGCAGCTATCGAATCTAATCTATTGTTAACCATTTCGAGAATATTACAGCACACTTTTTCTCCACCGCAGTATACCACACGGAACACGGAAGTTAGATTGTGGTAAATCTAGCTATAGTGCAGCACTCTGACAGGCTGAGATCTCCGCCAGGCAATGCCATGCTAAAGAACTGATGACAGATGAACTACAAGCGCACCGCCGAATCATCACCAAAATAACAACTTTTTTTTCTTCGCTACATACCTAACAGCTTCTGTTAATTTCATGAAGATGTGACGGTAACTTTCGAGTTATATTAGTAACAGACTGAGAGACGAAGGTAATACTGAGATAAACCTTCTGTAAATGGTTCGGCAGGTGCCGAGATATGCAACACTCATTTTCCACTACCATGTGACTTCAGCTATCCAATGAAACATATTATCGAGACACCAGATTTATCTATATATACTTGATGTCAAGCTTTATCTAGTTTTCTTTAAACATATAGGTAGTCAAAACATATTTTTTACAGAAGCAGTAAGAAGCAGAACACACTTTTCTTCCTTCGCTCTCGGTCTGTCGGCTTCGTGGTGTATATGTTGTTCTTCTGTTGAATTTCCTGCCACCCAAGCTGATTAACTGGATTTCAAGGGCACCCTAGAGGTTACCTTAGCCTTAACTAGACCTTCGGGTCAGTTTCCCACTCGTCTTCCTTCCATTTCCATACTCCTACTATAAAGATGCTTACCTCTGTTCCTTCTCTTCTATTGCCACTTGCTGTTGTCATGTTGGCTGATCCTGTGTGGGAACACCCTCGTGCATGAATACCACGTGCTTATGGGCATATGCATGTCCTTTCTTCCTTCCTCCTTGAAACCTCCACTGCCTTGCCTAACCTGAGGAGGCTTCTAAACTAATCCATATAATGAGAATAATGCGAGCACTGTGCTTAAAAGCAGTGAGCTCAGCTACTGTGGACGGACAGAAATTACACATTTTTTTTAATCTCACGATAAGAGTATTACAAGCCCGTTGCTATTGATAGCCTTTAATCCCATGTTTTCAATTAACTATTGCGTTGCAGTGGCTGTTCAAACTACAGAAAATTACACAACTTTGCGAATTATACTTTACTCCAAATTTGAAAGCATACCCAAAACCATACTAGTGATACTAGCTAAGCAACATGACTTAATGGCTAACATTAACAAATTTGCTAGTGCGCACAGCTTTGTTTGCATGGACAAGACAACGCACGCGGACACTGTGAAGAGAAGATAAAAGACAAAAACCTATCGTTTGCTGCGGGCTTCGCAAACAAGATACACTACTTGGCATAGTGATGCCGATAAGCAGAGACTTGGTCTTGGACAGGGAATGCTCTGTTTATAATGATACCAATTATGAGACCAGCAACTTCTGGCGGTAAGAATAGGTAAGAAAAACCAAGTTTATTGCGCTTAATTTAGTATCAATTACTAGATCGTTTAGTTCTAAGGCCAAAATAATTGTGGGTGAATTATTAAGTTACTTTAACTTGAGAGCTTCTGTGTAGAATCGGGCGCTGAATAAGCAGTTAATTATTGCAGCACTGATGCCTAAAGCGTAGTGCACGACTGTTGCTAAAAACATGATTGACCTCTGTTTCTTGGAGATAACTCATTGCAGTAGATGGAAACTTATTTTTTATTTTTATAAAGGTGTGTTTCACGTGTGTAGGTACTACAACATCTGTAGATCATGCGCTGCGATGGACATAAGATTATTTAGGTAGTATTTTGTAGAATTTATTTTATCCGGTCTAGATATTTGTACGTAAGTTTTCAACTGCAAAAAAATAAGCCCGACAAAGCTGTGGTAGCAAAAACGCTCAACCCCATCCGCTAGCAAACACAAAGGTAATTTAACAAGCAGAACTGACCCAGCTAGGTCTTCCTAGAATGAGGCTGTAATCCCCTTAATTCCATCACGCCGAACTATGTCTCGCTGTCTATAGGCACGACCAAGAAAACAGAGGGGTCACGACAGATCCATTAGGCTGACGTGACAGTGGACTAAGGGAGGTGTCAATCACTTTATTCCATAATAGCGCTGCTTCTAAACGCACAAGGGCAACTCTTCTTATCTTTTTCTTTACCAGATAAAAAGTGGGTGAGAACTGTAATGTTGCCCTTGTGCTTTGGTGAGTGCAGAGTATGAGTAAACTGAGGAAGGATCAACTGGTTTATTTTACAATTTTGTGGGTTTCTATTCAATACAACGGTAATTATTGTTATTCTTCTATTGTTGGATGAAATCTTGTAAGATGAATGCTGGTATATTGTACGATTTTTATTTCGATGCTGTAGATGAAAGTGCTTAACTAAAAAATGTATAATCATGGTTTTATACTGGACCCTCATTTTTCTATCTGCTATCTGGTCCGCACTTAGTCTTCGTACCTGGCTTGTGTCTAATCATCAAGGTATGAGGAAATTGCTGTACAACTGCATTCTTCCATGTTGTACAAGAGAGGGACGCTAGAGGGCTGCAGTTCAGATTCGGTGAGTAGGATGAGTATTAAAAATTGAACGTCATTGCTCTACCCACGAAACAGGAAAAAGTCTATGTTTTTACATATGGAACTAGCCTTCGGCGCCTAAATAGGAGAAAATTGGGAAACTGTTCTGGTTGAATTAATAGTGCTTTCCAAAGCTCCAAACAAGTTAGCTGCATGGTTGTATTTAATATCGCGAGAGAATACATCGCGAGTTAAACCTTTCGGATTGAGATATATGCTTCGACCAAGCTAGGATCTCAGTCGGACTCCTGGCAGTACATAGCTAAGTCACTTTATAATAGGCCAGTACTCTACGTCAAGAAAAAATTGAGCAAACCTTTCGAGTTGTGATGTTTGTATTGTCTAAGGTTCGGCGCTCGTTGCCTATCGCGACGAAGATCGCAGCCCCTGTGATGAAGTCATCGCGAGCCTTTTGTCTCCGCCAGAGCGCCGTTTTATTCTTGCCCAAACGATGGAAGTTCTCCGTTAATTAATTTCGACGGTGTTGTTTCGGTACCGTCGTCGGTAGCGAAGGGACTTGACTCGGTACCGGCGAGATGAAAACGAAAGACATGAGAAGTTGCAGTTTCTTACTGTGTGCCACTTCTACCATGCCGGCCGTTGCAAAATTCACCGCAGAATTTTTCTAGATTATTATAATTATGATCTTACTAAACATCATTGCTTGTGCTACACCTTGAGATAGATACGGCGATGAATTAACAATAAATATAACAATAACCTTTCATTTCTCATATGGATGCGGTGCTGAACAGGTTAAGGGCGCAGCACGCTGAGGTATTCAAAATCAAGTGCTTACGCTTCTACTACTTCAAAACGTTCATGCACTGACCCTATCAGTAATGTTTCAGTACAAAGAGAATAGTCGTAACTCGATGCTGCAAAGCTATAGCGATAGCTGTATTGGCAACAGCTTGGTCTATCTTGTTTGTCCGAACGCTTCCTCACCGGACTTAGGAGCTACCGTGTCTGTGCGTCTGTCGCTGTGGCAGGTTGTGCTGAGCTGCAGTTACAGCTTGTTTTACTATGTTTGTATTTATTTTTCTCCTTTTCTTTTTATCAACAGCGAGTGAAGCTAAGAGAGGTGATAATATTTTCGCTGACATTTTATGTATATATATATATATATATATAGTGGTATATCTGTCTGTCGACCCCAAAAAAAGGAGAAGTTGAGCAATGTTCATAATTTTTTGTATGGAGTCTGGTGGGTTGATCGAGATATGTGAAAATGCCAAAGCCTAGAGCTAACTGGCCATGAAAAATGGTTGAGTTGAGATTAGTTTCTGTCCATCCGAAAAGTGTAAAAGGAGTTGAGCAAACATCTCAATCTTGTTCAGGCAGTCAGGTGGGTTGACTGGGATGTGAAAAATACCCAAAACTAAAATTAGGTGGCCATCAAAAATAACGGCGTTGCATTTGCCCTCCACCGTGGGTGATGGTCTTATAATAGGCTACGAGGCGTTCTAGTTTTGTCGTGTACTTAATTTACTATACAAAAACTCATTTGTATCTGGTCAGATTTACTGGTTTACTGGTCAGATTAACTTTTTTAATGTACTGTGAAGCACTCTAAATTAGTTGTTTAGCACAAAAAAAAAAAAATTTGGCCCTGTAAGTCCACACACCATAATTTATGTAGTTGAACGAAATTGTGTCACTAACTTCACTGTAATCACCTTTTGCACTCTTTGTATTTAAATGGTTACTTTACGACGTATCCCTGAATATACAGCACACACTAAGCAAGGCTGTAATGGGAACTGCGAATACGCACATCTGCGTTTCCGTAATTTCTCTATCTGGGTGATGGTGCATTCCTAAGTGGGCTGTGTGTGACCGGGTACAATATTGTTGTATTTGTGTCTACTTTCGCCAATGTTTTATGGAATATCTTATTATTTCCTTTATAGTATGAAACGATAATGCACTATGCTGTTGAAAAAACACCACTTATCATTATTCAAGAAGCGATTAAGGGCAATTTGCTATTCATTTAATCAACAACTCTCTCCAACTCTCTACATTGTCAACGAAGTCAACATTTTTTGCAGCTTCATTCCTGTTATTTAAAGGACTTCCGCTTATTACTGCCTTTCCAGCAGTTGCATGGTCATATTCGCATCGGACATCACAACGACAAGATAAAGTTCCATTTACCAATACCTAACTACTACTGTAGGAATGTAGCATCACTTCTACTCAAGATGGGCGGCGTGAGTAACAGCACCCGAACCTCGTCCGAAGAATTATCAAGGTAAGACGACTTTTTCATTACCCAATCACCATTGGAACTGTCCACAGCCCTGATGAAGATATCATCACCATACATCTTTATTTCGCTATTTCTAAAGACATCTTTCCTCTTGCGCTTATACAGTAGATCTGTACGTTGCTGTCTTCATAAGGGCTATATTTTTCACATTCGCAACGGTTGAAAATGTTGTATTTTTCTGCAGTGTTTTATCAACTGAGCAGCTTCTTCTTACTAACATGAAAATATGAAACCTTCGGCATTGAAAGAAAAGAATTACCGTAAATACTAGTTATTTATTTCTTCTTTCTGTCTTTCTAACTTACTGGATGAATTTAGAAAAATATGAGTAATGATGCCAATTTTTTTACGGGATAAGCAACAACAGTGTTGATTCATGAACTAATGGTAGGTGAGTACGTGAGCTCATGGTATGGGAACTATTATTAATAACTCGTGAGTCAGACAGGCAATACATATTGGTGCTTTATATAAAGAAACTAGCATCCGGCATCAAGCGATGACGTCATCGGAGCTGACTAGAATATACGATTACATCTCAGCCACGCCTTTACTGTCATTTTCAAGTGATGGTAAAATTTACATAATGTGACGTTACAGATTTTAAAATAATTACTTAAAGAGAGATGTAGAAATAGTGCTTAAAATGTTTACCGCTGTCAGTAGCGTGGACGTGACCGGTTCACGGTGTGGCACCGTGCACGAAGTGGGACTTGTAAAGTGCGAATTCCGATCAGAAATGTTGGCGATGCGATAGCCACAAAATATTCTACCAGTTTCGCTGGCCTTGGTGCGAGTGCGAGGTTGTTCAATACATTGCCACGTCACATTGGAAACTCTGCCGGTATTGAAGTTGTGACGTTTAAAATCTTGCTGAACGCCTACTCGCATACTTATTTAAAGTGGCAGACAAACCAGCTGTAAAAGGTTACGTGCAATGTTGGGTTAACTCACTACTAGCCCTCCCGCTGGTCACGGAATGCAGCATCACTTTTGCACAAGATGGGCGATATACGTAACGCCAGCTGGACTTCGTCTGAAGAATCATCAAGGAATCCTATTTCATCTGTGTTTTAGAGAGTTCAGTACACGACGCTGGCTTGTTAATTGTGACTCGAGTTAGAGTCAACCCCTTTCAAAGAACGAGAACGAACACTGAACATCGTATTTTTCGTTTCCTTATTTCCTTGAAAAGTAAAAATTTGGGTCCTCACTTCTGGCCACTGCAACGCCGTTGGTGGCAACTCAGCCTGCGCTTGCTCTATCCGTACTGAAGGTGCTGATATTCGCAACTTTGATTTTGCAGACTGAATTATTCTTGGCTAGTATTTTGATTTATCTATGTAATTTCAAATAAATTCCTCATTACTTTCTACCTTTATGTTCAGGGGGGAGTCATGAAGGTGAGTTGCAATATGCACTAATCATTCAACACAGTTTCAAGATAGAAAATGCATTTGTAGTAGGTTTTTGATGATTATTTTAGTTGTGAATTATAAACGAGTGCTTAAGCCACGAAATGGCTTCCCTTCAGATCGTATCATATACAGTTGCTATACAGCTGTCTGCTTTGTAAATCAGTCTAAACAGAGACGGTAATTACATTGGTACCTGTGATGGAACTAAAAAAATATTCGAAACACTGTTCATGACCTTATATAAAAAACAGTGAATGCAAAAATTCTTAAACGATGCTTGATAGATCTTAAAGTAATTCTTATTGTGCAAATCGCTAAAGATTTAGATTCAAGAAGTAATCATTGAACAAAAAGTGAACGTTTCGAACGTTTCGATCTTCAGCTCGTTAGTGTGCGGTGAAGAGCCGCCTGGGTCCAATGACGTCACAGCCGCTGCTCTCGGACCCCACCCCTGCACCGCCAATTCTCCTCTGGCTGCACCCGTAGGCGCTTGTATACTCTGCATGAGTTTGTAGATGCTAAATATTTGCTATATCTATGCACTAAGTGAAATACCTGTAGAATAATATGCAGCTGAACTGAAGAATGTGTGGCTGATCAAGATCAGTTTTTAAATTATGTTTGTAACTATTTCTACTCTGAATTTTATATCATTGTGAAGATCATCTTCATCGGCTCTGATAGAAAACTCAAGTTGCGGATGGCCGTTGAGAATTTTTCTCGTGAAATGATGTTTTATATATACGTATTTATTCATTTAAAAATAATTTAAAATTAAAAATAATTGAAATGGTTGATTTCATTTGCAGCGCAGAAACTCAAGTGAAAATGAAAATTTCAAAGAATAGAAAGGTTATTTTCAAAGGCACAACAGAAAGCCTTAGAATTGGACTGACTGAGTTTTACATGGAGCGTAATAGTCTAAAGAGAGAGATCAGCCTCTAGTGAATATATAGAGAGATTTGCTTGACGATTCCTCAGGAACACAAAGCGAAAGAATCAATGCCTGATAACTTGAACGGTTTTCCCTATGTAGCACAAGCACCAAAGAAGAAAGATATAGTCCCAATGACTGGACGGACTCGTAAGGTTCCATAAGCCAATTTATCGCCATCGACGTGCATGTGACAAACGGCCTAGACTTCAAAGTGACGCAGGACCCTATCGAAATTACGCACCTTGTGGCCAATCTTCGAAAATCCAGTTAATGGCAGCATTCATCACCGTTTTCTAATCATTACCTGCCGTTGCCTCTGCTCCTGAAAACGGCCTATTGTGCACCCCTCGCTGGCGAGAATGTACGAGACTCGAGATCTCGGTGAGCCAAGCTAGTTGCGGGAGCTAAGATAAGCGCCCTGCTTCATCAATTATAGACAGCAAAGGGAGTTTTTTGAACGGCAAATATGTGCTAGTCATGACGAGTGTAGCCGCTGATTCTTATCTTCCTCCTCCTAGCTGCGCTGCCCTCTTTCTTCTGTGTACATGCGCGAGCGCAATGCACTGACAGTTTGGAGAACATTGTTGTCTTCGCTGGATTATCTTTTTGAGGACTCTTTAATTAGAAGTTTATGCTTCGAAGTAACACAGACCAGTTGGAAAATAATGCTGTCTTTGGTGGACGATTATGTCGGCCTCCTTTGTTAGAATTTTAAAATTTGCGTAACCTGGAAGACTTGGAGAGTACTGTAGTCGTGACCAGGTGAATGATCCTGCGGAGACTCTTTAGTTAAAACTTATTATATAATAATTTGAATTGTTTGGAGACATATAGTCAGGTAACGATCGTTTACGAATCTTTAAGAAGAAGCTTAAATGTTTAGGTAGCGCGGAGGCGATGAAAATTTTATTGTTTTCGGCAAACATTTTTGTCAACATTCCAACAAAGCGAAATTATGCTAAAAGACTATTTTACGAAAACTATTATCTAGTGGATTTTACTACTTGGGACTACATAACTTGAAATTTATATTTTGCAGTGAAGCGTGCAGCTTTATGAATACTGCAATCTTCGACAAACAGCCTTTGGACCTTCGTAATTAAAACTATCAATTTGGAGTCAACTTAATTGCATCGTTTTGTGCAAACACATACGTGTACTCATACGCAGCATTTCCTTATTTATGCCTGACATTCTGTAAGAAATCATTGTTCGATATACATATGGTCTTCACTACAGATAGATGCTCATTGTATGGAATATATTATTGTATGTCTCCAAGTCTGGCGCCATTTTTCGGAACTATAAATGATATTCATTATTTAATACGTGAAACGTTCATATGACCTATAGGGTAAACTCTTACATTTAAAAATAAGTGAAATAGCTTTTGTACTCGTTACTGTACATTCCCTTCAATGATGCGATTTATCGCTATTTTTCATGATTTTATGGCTTAATTCATAGTTATATAGGGAAGCGTGTGAAGTTGTTTCTACCAAGAGTTGAATAGTTTGTGAGACAAGTTCTACATGACGTACATTGTAACGAAGCCTCTGAAGTCGACACTTCTACGGTGAACTGGTCTTACGCACATATAGCTCCTAAATATAATGACTAGACTGTCATTAGTTCATGACGTTATGGCTCAAGTAATTGTTTTGAGAATTATGTAAATAAGGCGTTCTCTGCAGATTACTTCTATTTGTTAATGATTTTACAGGTTATTTAATCGTTTATTTCTGTGTAAAATTTGCTTTAGCGATTACCAAGTAATATTTTACTGTTTTTTCACGACTTTATGGTCCAATTCTTTTCTTTTCAGGCGTAAAAGTGCCTTCTATAGATTGATACGCCATCAACTCATGACTTTATGGTTTAATTTATCGAGTAATTAGTATCTTGAGTCCCCTCTACAGCTTATTAAGCCATATTTTGCTATTTGTTCATGACTTTATGGGTTCTCCGCCCACCGCTGCTCTGCAATAAATGATGGCGCAAAGGGTCAAGATCCGACCAAGATTCTCGACAAGTAGGAGGCGGCTAGTTAAATGGAGTCTGAAGATAGCGCCGTTGTTAGTTTTAGACTAACTAACTGGGTAAGGCTATATAGAGGAGCCGTAACTCGAACTAACGAACACTTGGGTGCGAAAATACAGGATTGAACTCGTTGTTTGGTGTCATTAACCTGCTCAACATCAATCTGAGCAGACGGTACGGCTTATTCTGGAGCTCTGTGATAGCGCTGTGGCAATCTTCTCCATTTACTATATTCTAGCGTCTTCTTTTTGTCTTTCTTGTATGAGTAGCCGTGTCTTCAATATAGTTTCAACAATCCAAGAAAAGCGTATATGGGTTCTCTTTGAGCTCTGTAATATCCTCTCGGCAATGTTCTCGATTTACTATTTTCTGACTTTTTTACTCGTTGTTATACGAGCATTACATTCACCTCCGCTAAGGAGATTTATTTAGTTGGGGTTTGTCTGTTATTCATTTTTTTCTAGCAGTGACATAATTCACAAAGGTATTGATGGATTTTAATGAAATTTACAGGAATTTTTAGGAATACCACGAGGAGCCAGAGTTAAAGTTCAGTGATGATCTGTCCGTCCATTTGTCTCTCTCTCACACTGCGTCTAATATTCGTTATTCGGCGGAGGTTTGCTTTCTCAAAGTACAGCTGCAGTTTTGATATATTTTCATCGGCCTGCGAGGAGCGTATGGAAACTTTTAGTCGCACGTAACACTGTCTTTGCAATCTTCTTCGTTCACTAAGTGTATACTCTGGCCTGGTTATTGCTCTTGTTTTCTCTAAGAGTAGTTATCATTTCAATAGATTTTTATTAATTTGAGCTGAGACCACTGCACAGATTCTTTTTGAGCTCTGTATTATCCTCTTGACAACTTCTCAATTTATTATATTCTGGCCTTTTTTACTCTACTTCGTGACCAGTGAAGTTATATTTTCAATATATAGTCATCAGTCCCAGTACAGTGAATAGATTCTTTATGAGCATTCTGATATCGTGTTGGTAACGTCGTTGTGCTGCCATGCCTCGGAAACATAAATAACAGTGCATTAGTATTCGGAATTGAAATCCTCTTCATCTTCTAAGATAGTTACTGTTTCACTCGCGTTGTACTATATTCAAGTGAAATTTTCTTGAGAGATTGGGGCATCTATGTTTAGTTTTATGCCATTTTTAAATGAACTCAATGTTTATATTATAGTATCAGTTAAAATAGGTTCACACAATAATTTTATGTTCCCCGTACATATTGCTTAGCGCCTGAATGCATTGCAGTATACGTCCAGACAGCATAGGAATGCAGAGTTTACTGAGCTCTAACACAAAACTAGAAGAAACTTGCGAAACTTTGCTAGTGAAACTTACTGAGCCTGTTGTTGGAAAGGCTAATATCCCAATACATATTTTGGTAGGGAAACAATTGTGTTTATAAAGAAATGTCTGAGAAAAAAAAGTTTTATAATTCTTTTTCTTAATCGTCTTCTTAAAGCCAGTATTTTTTATTATAAGAGAGCTGTTATCCCTGCCACTAACTTCAATTTGGGCCAGGAAAATATCAATCTTAATTGGATCTACCTCTAGTAGTCCCATGACTTAAACTGAATCAGTCAACTTCGCCGGTTCAGTTGCAGAAATAATCGTATTTGCTCTAGGGAATGCAATTTCGCATTATGCATGCTGCGTTTAAAATTGGAGATGCACATTAACGCATGATAAATTTGTTCGAAGAGCAACCAAACTTCACTTAATTATACCTCTAAGTTACATGCTAATGTGCACAATATTGATGGCTTACTGCTGGCCATAAAAAGATTGTTTTAGGAAAATATTGGTTGATTTTCTTACTCTGCTTCTGTTATCGCACTTGATGTATTTTATGACTGCAGCGCTTAAATTATTTCAAGTTCTGATAGAAAGACAGCGAATTATCGCTCGTGTACTATCATCAGTAAATAAGAGAGAGAGTTGTATGGCTACCTAGACACCCTAATGCTTAGTATGACTACTTTGTATACTTGAACTAGCCTTGGTTCAGTGAGAGGAAGTTCCAGCTTCCCTCTGTACACTTTGATCTTTACTTGGTTTGATTACTAATGGAATTTGAAACCGATCAACAAATGCCCAAGCTGAGAGACTCAGGCTACCTTTCCAGGAAACGTTTTTTCAGTACAACGCTAACTCCTGGAATCGCGTCTTGCGGAAATTGACTAGACTTCACCAGCAACGTTTTCCATTGTATCTCTATGGAAGTTAACTACAGGAATTGTGTCTTGCTGAAACAGGAGCTAATCAAGAAGGTCTTCCATTATATCCTTATGGAAAGGTCAATTGCTGCAATCATGTTTTGCTGAAACAGGAGCTGATCGACAAGGCTTATGATAATATTAATATCTTCATGGAAGTCGACTACTGGAATCGTATTTGCTGAAGCAAAATTTCGTCAATAAAGTTTTCCACGATGTGTTCATGGTACTCTACTAATGGAATCAGTTATTACTGAACCTGGAAATCGTAAAGAACACTTTCTATAATAACGTGATGTTTCTCTATAAGAAGTCAACTAGTGTGAGGTACGTTCGTGGAGAAATGATAAGTGCTTTGGCTGTCCAATGTTCATAAGTTGGTTGCAGTCAGATAATAAAAATATTTTTCAATACAACAGTAATTTTTTTATTTATTTCATGTGCCAACACTTTCCTTAATAACATAGAATGTGGTCTCGCACTCTTAAAAAAATCATCTGTATACCAATTTGTAAGCCAACTTGTAGTAGAACTGACAGTAGTGTCTAAATACGAATAACGAAAATACTTATTGAAGAAAATAGAGGACGTCTTGGTTAATTTTATGTTTCCATTGTAATAATGACTTCTTCAAGACAAAAATTTTATTAGCCCAAGCTTTCGGCGTGAATCCGCTTCAGCCGTCGTCAGGGGAAAGATGCATATATGTCCTGGAGCTATATACAAAGACACGTATCCATACTACGGGAGAAGATTCTATAGCAAAACGAAAGTACATATTATGTACTTTCGGATTCACGTCGAAAGCTTGGGCTAATAAAATTTTTGTCTTGAAGAAGTCATTATTACAATGGAAACAACGAAAATACTGTCAATGAAATTATGTTGCTTCCTTGGAGAGCTAATTCTCACACCTGCTTTATTAAGAGTATACAAAACAGTATGCATTCTCACGTATCTCCAGGCTCAGTAATCATTACCGATTCTACCAAATGAAGCTACTTTCTAACCAAGGTATCAAAAAATGACAACTATGACAATGCTAAATCATTACTACTGCTCTTTTCTTGGTAATATCAGGTGAAATGACTTCAAATTGACCTATACCGAAGGAAATCCATGGAGACTATTTACTGTCCATTCAATTGGGTTAATTTTTATTATCACCAGTAATCCACTTGCAAAGATACTTCATTGTTTTCAGTTCTTGGGTGACTTAGGGTTAATCTTTAAATCCTTAATAATGCACCTGCGAAAAATACTTTATTTATTTTTTTAGTGCAGTACAGTACTGTCATTAGTACAGTACAACCATAGATCATATAGATGGCTTGAAGTAGAATAATTTTGTATTGCATTAAAAAAATTCAATGTATTTTGCAAGTGGATTACTGATGATTTTAAAAATTAACCCTATGTCATGCACAGTAAATAGTCTCCATGGACTTCTTTTCGGTATAGGTCAGTTTGAAGTACTCTAGGTGTTGTACGGTTAAGCTATGCAGTAAAAGTTCCATTCCAAGACGACATCTCTTCAGAACTAATGGACCTTGACAGTAACTGCTCCTAACAAATGTTGACTTTGACATACTGTATTTTGCCATCCCACTCACTTGTAGAAATTGCTTAACAGTCAATATTAAAAAAAGGAACTGCAAAATACGGTTTTTTATTTTACCATCCCCTGTTACCTACATAGTTTACTCTTATTTAATCGTACATAGATGCTTATCAAAAGTCCTGATCCAATCAGTCATCCGATCTCTGCAGGTATGGGCCGCTTATAATGCATCGTATAAATTATAATCGAAAAGTGGGTCAGGGGAGTCTAATCTATTTTACGTACGCCCCTGCATTCTTAACCACCTTCACCTTAGATTTGGCTCTTTAAATTGAAAAGTTGCTTGTCACCGACGGTGGTATGCTCCTGATCCATGCATAATTGATGGAT
>LQNS02278182.1:595265-618229 GCA_001587735.2 Parhyale hawaiensis
GGGGAACCCCTGATGTAACTTGCGTCCAGGCACTCGTCTCTCCTTCAAGTTTGACTCGCTGCTGCCGACCCGTAAGCCATGCTCTGATCCATCCACCTCTCTTCGATTTCTGTTTGGTCGTTCCAGTAACCTGCCTAGACAGGGCTTATGTACCCGAAGATTAAATATTTACATGTATTAAAAATTGTTAATTTTTTGACGTTACCTCTATCTATTTATGATTGGTTGTTCCAGTAACCTGGTAACCTGCCTCGACGAAACTAATTTTACAAAGATGGAGTCAACGTAAGCACTTACCTACAGACTTTTAATCCTTCTTTAATGTCATCTCTGTTGGATTTTTGGTTGACCGATCCATCAAACTGCTTAGACAAGCTATATCTGCAAATAATGCCAGCATTCACCTATCCTACAATATATTAATGTACCTTTGGCATTACCTCTATTTTATTTTGTTATTTATTACCACTTGACTGTCTAGATCAACCTTTGCTCACACATGAAAGATATAATTTCAGTGAAGATGCCATCCCCGTAATGTTTTCGAAGGCATTTTCTTAAATTAGTTGAACAGTACTCTTCTTTATACAGTAGAATGAACTACAATGTTCTTATGGATACTGGACATGACAGTTCTCGTTTTGGATTTACCGCTACCGAGAGTGTTTGTTTTTCTGGAATATTGTTTCAGTAAGCTGCTCAAGCAGAACTTTCTTCCTACATGGAACTAATTTTTTCAATACCATTCACTAGAAGTTCGGTATTGTTGTTGTTTGGGAACGTCAATTACTTCGATAATATATTTCTGAAAAATATTGAATCAACATAGCCTAAATGTACACTACAGAATCATTTTTATTTCTGACACCACGCCTGTTGCTTTTTCGAATACGGTCCCGTAAACTGCCAAAGCGAAACTTTCCCACGAATTTACAAATAACAATTTCTACTATAAATATTAGCTATTATTTTCCAATGCCACCTATGTTAAGTTGTCGTATACATCGCCACAAAAAGCGTTTCATATAATCGGCCCGAAAAAGAAATCTGCTGAAATCACATGATACCATTAAGAAACTACGACCGATTCCCCGCCGCGAAGAAAAACCGCAAATACCGTTTCTTGGGAATCCACTATATCGATTCATACATATATATTACTAGTGGACAACTATGAAACTTTGCTCAACGTACCAGTATTGTGATGAAAACTATGACACTCTTTTTGTTGTTAAAATCAGTGAAAAGTTAACTATTCATCTCCTTGCACGGAAAACAGCAATGTACGGTAAAAAAAAAATAAAAGTCACACCATAATGTAATACGGCACAGGTTAAGTGGAGATGCACTTTTTATGAATTATATTGAACCCTGAGTAAAATAAGTCCATAACTAGTGCCGCAATAAAAAAAAATTGCTAGTTTACATTACAGCAGAAAGGCAGTGTACCCAAGTTAAATATTACATTACCTACTTAAGGCAGCAATATCATGAAGATTTATAATAATAGTAGAGAATTAGACATCTCGACGAAACAAAGAGCACAACCTCCACAATAAAGTTCAAAAGGGCCCAGAACCCCGAACAGACATTACTCATTGGACACGGACACACAAGTACAGCTCCCCACTGTCACCACCACAGTATAGTTTTCGCCTAACTTCAACAGGCCGTAAATGCCGAAGTCTCTGCCCCCAGGAAGTTTACATCCAAGCCATACAGACAGTGCCTCGAAGTCGCATATCATCAATCGAAGGACTGCGGTGTTGACGTTCCCCTGTCGCCAATCTAAAGACTTGCTTCAAGCGTTTGGTATTCCAGGAATAGNGTTCTAGTGCCGCTAGCCCCCTAAAAATTTAGGACGTAATGCCCCCATACCTGAAGACACTTTTTGAGCAAAAAACAGAAAATTGATAATTATGACCATTTTCGCCTAAACGACCCCCTTAAGCAGAGTTGCACTTGTTATGAAAGTCGTATGACTAATATTGAACCCTGAGTGAAATAAGTCCATAATTCCTGCCGTAATAAAAAATTGCTAGTTTACATTACAGCAGAAAGGCAGTGTACCCAAGTTAAATAAATTATTACATTACCTACTTAAGGCAGCATAATACTGAAGATATATAATACTCGTAAAGAATTAGACTCCTGGGCGAAACAAAGAGCATAATTTCCACAACAAAGTTCAAAAAGGCCCAGAACTCCGAGCAGACATTACTCACTGGGCACGGACACACAAGTACAGCTCCCCACTGTCACCACCAAAGTATAGTTTTCGTCTAACTTCAACAGGCCGTAAATGTCGAAGTCTCTGCCCCCAGGAAGTTTACATCCAAGCCATACAGACAGTGCCTCGAAGTCGCATATCATCAATCGAAGGACTGCGGTGTTGACGTTCCCCTGTCGCCAATCTAAAGACTTGCTTCAAGCGTTTGGNGAAGTCTCTGCCCCCAGGAAGTTTACATCCAAGCCATACAGACAGTGCCTCGAAGTCGCATATCATCAATCGAAGGACTGCGGTGTTGACGTTCCCCTGTCGCCAATCTAAAGACTTGCTTCAAGCGTTTGGTATTCCAGGAATAGATTGTTATCGCCCAACTTCAGGTGCTTTGTTGCGGCTACCAGAGGTAATGAAATGACAGCGGTGCCTAGACTTTCTTCTAGGCTTCGTGGTCTCGTGTTTGCTGCTTGGGTTTTAAGGAACGTAGACTCCCTTCACTTGAGTGAATATACTCAATCAGAACTGAAGAGAATTTGGTGGACAGAGAAGCTTGATGTAGCACACGAAACGGGGCACATCTAACGGATCTTGCATTGTAGCTTGCTTTTTGGTGGCTTAGATGTCACTTTAGGGTGATTGTAATCATAATAATCATTGCAATTTATTTCTTTTTAACTTTTCTTTTTGTACACACCAAGATGCTGTTCAGCTATACGATTGAATTAACTGCCATTTGAACAACTGCAGCAACAAATGGTATGACCAAAGACATTGCCTAAGAGCAAAGGGGGAAAAAGTGAAGAGTGAAATTATTGGTATCACTCGATAGCCTGATGAAAAGAGTGTATGATGTGAAAGGGAGGTTGCTTAAGAGGAAGATCGAAAATAAGCTAATAGATAAGTTATCGAGATCACATGGGAGCGAGATACAAAATGGTTGTGAGGTAATAGTTTAGTTACCTTGATGCCTTGTGAACAAGATGAGAAGGTCCCTATTGAGGCCCTTGAAATCAATAACAATAAAGTAAAACGGTGTGAACTATAAGTGAATAATTCAGCTACAGAGTTCGCTATTGATCGATAAAAGAAATGAGTGGTGTGACCAGCGCGTGCAATAATAGGGTAAAATGCACTATAAGTGAATGATTTAGCTACCGAGCTCACTTTTGAGTATGGAGAAAAAAGTGACTGGTGTGACCATGTGGTTCATTTGAATAAAAAAAAAACTTCATTGATGTACCCACCAGCAATGCAGCTGAGGCCACCACTCGGTTCGCCGTCTTCTAGCAAACGCTTCGCTTGCCGAGGGCGAGATTTTACTCCAGCAAAACAAGGAGGCCTCCTCAATGGACTTCGAAGACCGCGGGAGACGCGTGCCTAGTCATTTCTAGGGCCGCTCCTAGCCTGTATAATGAGCCTCCTTCCATACGGGATCTTCTATAGACGGAAGAGTGGTCGGGCAAACCTGGAGTTTGCCAATGTTGAGTGCGGTCCCTTGTGTGTGTGCGTTGTAAGTAGAGCAGACCTAGGCAACAATGCACGATTGTGATCGCTCTTGCAATGTTTGCGATCAGATTCAGCGCGCAAGGAAGAAAGAGACCGAGAGAGAGCAAAAGCTTATTGTTGCCGCCCGACTTCTGACCTTTGTCAACCTTTTCCAAGGAATACGGGTCGCCAGTTATGGGCATGGGATTTTTTTCATTCGAATTTGTTGCTATTTTTCGTTGCCGGCAGGTCTTTGTAGCCAAGAAACAATGGAAGAAAAAAATATAGCCTTCACTCTCGTGCCATCGGATTTGCATAAGCGAAAGTTTTGTAGTGTCTTTTTATATATGTTAATAAATCATTTTTTCAGCTACTCTGTAGGTGTAAATTAGTCGCACTTATTCACAGCCACCCAAGTTGCAATGCAGTCTGGCGTTCCTAAATTAGATTATGTGAATTGCTGATATTTTCGTTTCGAGATAATTTGCTGACAGTTCTTGTTTTGTTCTGCATAGGGTTCGGATTAAATAACATGCGGATTAAATAACATGTGTTGCGGAGAGCCGCTTACCTATGGAGGCACTCACTACCCTAACAGAATTTTGGGCTATCCCTTAAACTAAGCCTGTGATTCAGTTACTAGGACAACCAAATGATTTGCCGGGGTAAGGTTACCGGGGCATCTTTCAGCAGTTATACTGTTACCGTTACAATGTTACTGCAACTACTAAGGCTAACATATACTGTATATTGACATAATCGAAATATGTTTGTCCTGTCAATATTCCATTACCATGTTGTAATATACTTATTAAAAATGATCTGCTCTAGTACAGACAGTCACTGGTTGTACTTTACCTTATCGCCTAGTAAATTCCCTGCTACTGATAGAGTCTCAATAATCTCATGACGTCTAGCTTTTTACCGCCCTAATGGATCGCTAGGTCATTTATTTATGTAGTTCCATTCCAGTGCATGAAAACTGTTGATAAGTGTGGATAATTAAGATTTAATTCAGTGTTCTGCGACAGCAAAGTGAACTAGAGCACTCTGAGAGCGCATACCTCCGAAAAGCGAGGCAACTGTAGCAAAAAATTCATATTGGCTCTGAAACCATAATTTTCTTTGTATAAACTCCAAAATCTAATCATTTGTGTCTTTTGATAGTAATAACAGCTTGTACAATTTTCTTGAAGATCCGTTCATAACTTTTTGAGTTATATTGCTAAGAAATGTTATGACAAACATGAGTCAAACATACAAACGAACCAACCGATCTACACCAAAATTTAACCATTTATGTCTTTATTAACATTACCAACAACCCCTATGAATTTCATAAAGATCCATTCATTATTTTTTGAGTTATTGTGCAAACAAGCATAAAATTAAAAACAGTGGCAAACGAACAAACAAACAGATCATTACCAAAATTTAGTCATTTACTCGTTGTTATATACCTAACGACTCAGGCTGATTTCATAAACATCCATTAATAACTTTTTGAGTCATGGCATTGAGAAAAATGAGGCAGACAAACAAACAAACGGATGGACGTATCTTCACCAACAGTTAATCATCTGTTCCTCCTAACAATCCCTGTATATTTCGTTCAAATCGGCTCAGAAATTTTTGAGTTATCTTGGTGACAGGCAGAGAGATACACAGACTAACACGATGAGACCATAACCTCCTTGGCGGAGGTAATTAGCAGGCTGCGTTGTTCCTGTACTTGTATTTCCTGATTAGCAATTTTTTTAATTTGTTGATACTGCATATAAGATATTCACAGTACCTTTCCAGGCGTTACTCTTCTCGATCGATGTTTAAACTCAGTCTCAACTTTTTGTACGTGAAGTTCTGTAAATTTTCTTTCTGGCAATGAAATATGCTTCTCGCAATAAGCTCTGGATTGTAAACTTTATCGGTTAAACTGCAAATTCTAAGCTTGGTTTGTGCCATTTAAGAAATATCTCAGCATTTCACCTGGGACGGAAATTAATTGGGCTACAACTTTTCATGAAGTAGAAACGTTCGTCAGCTTCTGTGCACACGTCGTAGTCATTGAAAAGAGTACTTGGGCTATACAGACTATATATATTTTCCGAAGAACAGTGAAACGGTCGGCGAATGAGAAGGACGCAATCTTCAGTAACATACGTAAACAGGTGTCACATTTGCATTTACAGAAGCTCTCTTGGACTTCATTCCGGATCTGCTACACCTGATAACCCACAACAAGCAACTCGTGTGAGCGCGAAGTTCTACTTTTTGTTCTTAGACCAGCAGATAAGCAGATGCTGACTGCGCTACCACTATCAAGTGCAAATCGTAATTCACGTAGCTAACTCAAAACCGTCAACGCAGCCTCGAGTCACATCAATCTACCGGCTAATTTCTTGCTCTCTAATCTGGAATTTCTTGTCACAAGGTCCAGTAATTTCTTGTCGCAAGGTCCAGTTGGAACTGGAGGCTGGAATCCTCAGACAAGGTGGCTCGGTGACACTGACATGACACCGCCATCATCAGACACTCGGTAAATCAGATATCGAAGGCCCAGTCAGTATTTTTCCAATCACAAAGTTATCTTAAAGACCTCTTGTCACAGTAGTATAATTTTAATAGCTGCCTTATCGATTGCCAGACAGTTTGTTGTTGTGTCGATGACGGGAAGGAAATAATTAAATAGGATGGATGTAGTCTACTGCACTCACTATTTTTAAAAGGATTTTGTTTTGCAAATGAATCGATGGTATTCAAGGTAAGTTTATAATAGTTGCAGTTTAGGGCCGATCGTACGCTAAACACGTGTGGGTTTCTTCTCGTATTGCTTTATGCTGTAGCAACGCAGTTAACCCGCACACACAAAGTACAGTACGTGTAAAAATTGCTTGCGGTTCATTTTTATTGAATAAAATAATTCAGTCGATTGAGAAGTTTAGGGAGTTGTATGCACGTGTTTGCCCGTGCGCTTCCTTTCAGAGACTACAGGAAGTTGGTTCTTCATCTGTCAGACAGTTATTGGATGTCAATGAGAAAATGTAATGAGCAGTATGAAAATAAAGTGGTACACGAAAATAAAAACACACGTTATAACATTATTTATACTTCCATACTTTTCATGTCAGCACTTAGCATATTAAAAGAAAATTGCAGTTTTTATTGCAAAAACATGAATTGACTTATTTATTTACTTTTAACATTAATTTTGTTCTTGCTCTATCTATTCCTTGTTCATTTAGTTTTCGATTTTTTTATCGTATCAAAGTTCTTCAGTGCAGTGTATTGCAGATTGTACTAAAGATGGGATATGTCCCCGACTCGTTTACCTCTTTTACTTTATGTTATGGAATTCTTAGCGTGAACTAGTCGATAATACCGCTAGTAGCAGCTACCTTAAGGTGCTTTGCTTTTATTTTGACAGCTAATACTAACATTTTCAGCCCGCTTCTCTACCACCACTTTGCGTTTTAGAAAAAAATGCAAGTAATGAAATTGTCTGTACTCCACGTTACCATAAACTTGACTGTGTATCGCTCGTAATTTGTGATTAAGTGTAAATAGATATATTTTTTCCATATATCGGTTTCAGTGGTCTACCTGGAACACACACATACTTTTTACAAAGAATTTTCATCAGCCAATCCCTGAGATTAGAATATTATATAATTTCGCTGTTCTTCTGATAAGCATCTGACTTCGAAATCTCAGAAATTCACTAGATGGCTTCCGTGTGCGTTTATATCTTATTTCTGTAGGGATTTCAGTAGCAGATAACTTCAGAGTTAAGCGTGATGCTAACTGATCAGCTTTTATGCAATTCAGTATTGAATGCGTATGTTACTATTAAGGATAGAGCGTTATACTTTGAGAAATATTGTCAATCACGAGGAAAGTGAGCCGATGGAATTACACTGTATTTTCCGAGGCCCATCCTCACTCAGAGCTCAGAAACCTTGAAATTCACCTTCTCTAATTTTCCCCACTCTTAAGTTGACAAAAAGCAACAGCTTCTAAAGTAGGCCAACTATAAGGTTCACAAAGTGCAGTCTGCTTGAGACCTACATAATCTTTAACCGTCTTTGGAAGCTCTGTGGTCTTAAGATTCCTTTATATAGTGATGGTGTTTCATGAGTGTTCTCCCTATAGGGTTTTGTGATGGATACGATGCAAGCGTTACCGCACAGGGGGGTATGACATGAC
The DNA here is from genome assembly GCA_001587735.2 of Parhyale hawaiensis. Lineage (NCBI taxonomy): Eukaryota > Metazoa > Arthropoda > Malacostraca > Amphipoda > Hyalidae > Parhyale > Parhyale hawaiensis. The sequence continues at coordinate 603,178 of LQNS02278182.1, forward strand.
ATATTATGAGGTCCTGATCGTCGGAGCCATGAGGTGGACCACCCAGGCGATGGTGAAGCTCTCCATCGAGCCTCTTGGCTAGCTACCTTCAATAATGCGCTCGTCTGGTCCACTCGATGTCTCATATCTGAATCTCGCCTCTCGTTCCCCATCTGACGAGTTACCACGCTGTCCAAAATATAGGTTTTGTAGTGAAGCTCTTCATCTAACTTTTCCGTGAAACTGTTAAAAATATTTCCGGTGCAAAATTAGATTCTGAACACCATCAGTTCAATAGTTCAAAAGGTTTTTCAAATTTTGAGGAGATGGTGGAAAAACCGGCTAAGCATTACAACAAGCCACCTGATATATTGCTGGTTACATCCTCTTTGCAAACAAAAAGCAGCTATAAAGTATATTATAATGTCGAGAAAACAAACGAACAATTTGGACTTCACTCTTAAAGTTCCTGAAACACTCCCTACTTGCATGAGAAGGTATTTTCTTAAAAAAAAAAACAAATTCGCGACTGCATCCTTTTGGAGGTGTTATTTTCGTAAAATATATATACAAAATGGTCAACTGAACTACGTGAACAAGTAACGCCTTCATGATGTAAAAGATATTACTCGACGATATTGATATTATAGGGAGCATTTGAAACAAAAGGCTCTTGATTTTAGACTGTCTCAGAGTAAGTAAACTTTTTCATCCAGCCTCTCCAGCAAAACGTAAAGAGATACTTTTCCTCATAAAAGAAAACTCTCAGGTTCATTAATTATGTTATGTAATTTACTTAATCATATTTTAGAAATGTTGTTCAGTTGACGTAGTAGAGTGAACGCCAATTCTGTCGTTGTAGTAGGAGTATCAAAGTTTCATAGTTACATGATATAACGTAAGGAGGCTTAAGCTACAAGAATACTACTAACTACTAGTTGAATAATTCTACCTTTGTATTTTTTAGACTACGAGAATACTACTACTATATACTATACTACGAGGTAAATGATGGTACCGTTATATTATTATTTTTTTGCAGATCCTTCCAAATTGAAATGTGATAATTTCCTCAACTTGTTCTGCTGTAAGTGCAAAACTTTTAATTTAGTTTTTGATTTGATGGTAATCGTATGATGCATTAATCGTCGTGTGCGATTAAGAAAACACTGTACTTTGAGCAATAGAGCAGAGAACCATTAAAAATTATAAACTTTCGCTGCCTGCACAACTGTCGGCTCCGAAGGAGTAGCTATATGACAAGAACACGCATTTTTACTTTGAGATTTAACATGCGATAAAAGGTAATATAAATGCAATATTTGAGTCTCAAGGCTCGAAAACACCATTGGATTCAAAGTCCACTGGTTTACTATGGGTAGTAAAGATCAGCAACATTTTAAGCCCTGGCGCCAAGTGCCCTGTCAAAATAAGAGCAGCAGTTGGTCTGTGAGAACATCTGATATGCTTGCAACGTATCGCTGCCTCCATCGCTTGAGCCTCAGGATATCCTTTGTGCGGCGACGAGAATGAGAACAGTAGTAGAAATTACCATGCCATTAAAATCATCTTAGAATCTGGTATCAAAGAAGATCCAGCTGCAAAAACGATGGTCGGTCTTGTAATGTTAGTTTAGTGCCCGCTTTCCCACTGGTTAAACGACTCTCAAATTGCTCAACAAGCAGTGCCATTAAGCAGGCCTTGCTAGGTAGATACACCACCCATGTAGCTCTATAGGTCAGCTTCGGAGACTCTTCGCAGTAGCCAAAAAATTTTATGTTGTCTTGAGAGTAGGATAACATTTTGGCCTTGATGAAGCACTAGCTCTTGGATAGGCGTTTCGTAGATAGATTTACAATTATCTCTGCCGAAAAAGTATGAGATGCTACCCAAAAGTCACATGAGTACATTAATAAGAAAAATTCAACTGTACCTGGTTTTTATCCACCAGTGTCACATTCAAAGTAGGTAGTCTCCTTTGGAGAGTATACACCTCTCCTTGTGGTTTTATTATGCACTGACAGCTTCCTGGGATATCTTTTTCTCAAAATTGTATAGTAGCACTTGAGATTCAAATCTTCTCCCATTTCAGTTGATGTTCATTTTCGGAAATAGAGGAAGTGACATGGTGTCAAGTCTAGGTGAATAAGACGGATAAGTAATAACTGCTATTGGGAATTTCGGATTTTCGCCAGAACGGAGCTTGCATAAAAACGGGTATGAAGTCGAGGAAGAGACATTGCGGTACTTCTTTCCAAGTTCTGTTCGTGGGACAAAATACTCCAACTCGAGACGTCTCATTCGATAGCCGCTATAATAGGCAAGTGCCCTGGATGGTCACCCTACGCCCTTGTAGGACCGTATTCGAAAAGAAATATTTTCAAGTGCGATGCTGATTGACGTACGGCTGTCCTAAAAGGAAAATCACGACCAACCGATGTTCAGCCGTCATTTTTAAATCGTTCTCAATACCAACTGTGACCTATGGCCTCTTCACTAGATGTTTCCTTTAACGTTTGATGCACACAGTATTTATGTACATAGAGACTTTCCAGGGTCAGAAGTAAATCTATTAGCAGATTACTTCTATAAATCCGCCATCGACGATTTCGCATGCCATGCAAAACGTAACAGTAAGAAAATGCATATAAAACTAATCGCGCTGAAACGCTGACTAACAAAGAATGTGTGAGTTACCATCTGTCGGCGTTTTGTCGTACTAGCTAAATTTCAAGCAGACATTCCAGGAACATTGGGCTGTAAGTCGATTGTATGAAGGACTGTTAGGAAAAGTTTGGCCTACAATTATTGCTACTTTACGACAATCATTGAAGTTTATTTAAGAGTAATGTATTTAGAAGAAAATTAGAAGAACATATGGGAGATTGCTTCAGCAGCCGAAACTGCATTTTTGCATTGAATTTCTGTATGTTCACAAATAGTGCAAAAGTTCCAAGATATTGTGAAGGTAACTTAAAAGATTGCTTGCAGTTGCGAAAAAGAACCACTTTCAATACAATTCTTGGACTATTTCAATTGTTATTAGGAAAAAATCACTAAAACTAGAAGTTTTTCAAATTGCGAAGGTTGTGACACACCATAAAAGGCTTTTGGTCACTCTTTCGGTATACTTTCAACTGTATTTACGAAGATGCAAAAATTCTCATAAAACATATTTGGACACTTTTTCCATACAGTTTTCTTTACAGTAATGAACATTGCAGAAGCTTCAGATATTGTAAAGAGCAATGTGAGAGATTGCCACAACGCTAGATCACCGAGATATTTTATCTCGTTGAAGTATAAAACTAATATTTTACTATTAATGTAACCCCTAGGAACACGCGTACATAAATATTAATTTAGTTGTAGAGAAAATAACAAAATTCTAACAAGATATGAGATGCATCTTATTATATTAATTTAATTTCATATTAGTTTTGGGAATTTACTAAATATTTGCAGACAATTTTTGTATTGCTACTGCATTTTGTATTTAATTTCCTGGATAGGATTATAATTCAAAGCATTATTTTAAATAACCACAATGCATTTTGTGGGTAGGCACCTTAATCTATAATTTCCTGCCTGCTCGCAGTGAACAGGCATTGTATCTTATACGACGTATCTGAATTATGTCTGGGGAAATGCAGAGAACAGGCACTGTATCCTATTTAACCTGAAGAATCAAGTGCGCAACGGTTATTTCTTACCTTTCTCGTGTGCATCCAGTGTTCAACCTCAGCGGCCTGCTTATATTTCCCTGTAAGTTTCCAGTACGCATTCACTTCATGCTTCTCTTGTTCATCTATTTTAGAGCGTTCACTGTGGTCATGTCACTGATGGTTTTCTCTCGGGCCGCGTAGAGAAACTGCAGCAATGTAAGCATCGCTTTAACATGCTTGTAGATCGCATTTACACGCCAGGATCGCCCCTTGTAACACTCGTATGAGAGCATTACCTCTGTGGACAGACATTTTCTGGCCTCTCTCTTTGATTGGAATATGCAAATGGGTTTCAACTTGGTGTTTCGCATCGTGCAAGAGCGGAATGCAAAATTAGACCGGGTTATACTCTACTGGATGATACAAATAAAAGTAAACAACCGTTACGTTAACATTTTATCTAATAATGAACTTTGAATAACATACTCCTAAAATGTTCTAGTTCGTGAGCATTTGGAAACTTTTGCATGAGGTCGTTCCAAACGTAATGCTTCCTCTTATTTATTTCGCCCTAAGGATCTCAAGGAATTGCAAATTGCGTTGTTATGATGATTGAAATTATGCACTTATGTCCTGAAAATTTCATCTCTCTCTGTAACTGATATTGACGGTGTGACACTTTAAGAAAGCAATCCCTGTCATGGACGTGTGCAAGAAAGAGAGATGCGTCACTGAATACCTCCGTGGAGAAAAAAATTGAACTAGTCAACATTCACAGGCGCAGTTGATGTCAGGAAAGGAGATAGGTTCGCTGATTTCAGAGTGACGATAGAAATGAGAGTGACAAAGTGCGCTCCGGACGCCCATGCACAACCACCACCCCGGAGAGAAAGTGCATCTAAGTCAACTCATCTGTATCCTGTCGGCGGATAACGGTGAACGAAATGCGTGTAGAGTTGGATGCGGGCGTCAGTGCAATGGAAACGATTTTGTTATCCCTATGGTACTGCCAAGTGTTTGCTAGGTGAGTCCACGAATGTACACGCAGGAACAAAACAACCACCGAAGGGCTGTCTGTCAGAACTTGTTGGATCGGTACGAAGCCGAAAATGATGGATTTTTGGACCGCACCATCACTGGTGACAAGACGAAGCATCACCATCTGTCACCGTGAGACTTTCAGTTGTTCAAACCTCTGAAAGACGCATTACGAGGGCAGAGTTTCTCTGACTACAACGTCGTAATCGGAGTCATGAAAAAAGGGATCGCCTAGGCAGGAGCTGACTTTTATGACCGAGGCAGAAGGCTCTCGTTCATCGTAGGCAAAAGTGCGTTGAGAATAGTGGTGACTACGTAGAAACAAATTCTGGAGGGAAAAGGTCACTCGTTTTAACAGTGCAACGTCCCACTTTGTTGCTCTTTAACCTTTTGGTTAAAAAACAGAAAGCATTACTTTTAGAATGGCCCTTGTAGTAAAGAATATGCTGTAATATGTAGTTCACACAATTATTAAAAACCTAAAAGAAACAGTCGTGAAATTGGTAGATATGCAATAAATGAGTGAAATAATGAATTATTCATTGTATCCACCTATGTACTCTTTGAAATCTCTAAGAATGAATACAATTTGACATATATCTGTTGTTATACTAATGCAATAATGAACTTCGATCTATCCTCGTAAACTTCATAGATATGAACACCAATGTGCTACACAAGAAAACGCAAATGATGAACATTATGCAGTCTATTTATATAAGCACTATAAAAAATGTTCTTCGAATTCGTTATTACCGACAAATATACTACTAGAACCGCACTCCAAAAGCCAAACCTCCACCAAGCACGCAATGCTCAATGATACAATGGTAAGCAGACAAATAAACGGAGAGGCGGATCGCTACCAAAATTTCATAGTCTGTTCTTCGTAATATTTCTAACAATCCTATAAATTTTATGACGATCCGTCTAAAAATGTTTGATTTATGTTGTTAATAACCAGACTACTAATGTAACCGTGGAGGTAATTCATAATATCTGAAAAGTACATCTTGTACATCACATCAATATTTTTTATTTTTGGTTTGGATTTTATGATTTCTTCTAGTTTTCCAAAAGTTACAGCTTTCCCACCAATCGCTTTGATCTATCGATTTACTACTAACCAATTTACTATTACTGTCTACACATTTCTTACAAGCAATTTGCTAGTTACTTATACTTATTCACGTGTAGTGTCGTACGTAATTATAGAAAGAATAATATATTACGTTTAAGTAATAACGTCAATGATTTTTTATCTTTTATTTTATGCTGGGTTTTCTAAAAATTATTCATTATCGTATGACAATAAAGTACTAAATTTGACAGTCTTCTCAAATACATTGTAAAGTACAATATATATTGTATTCTTCCTTTAAAAACCTGTACTGTTTTTATTTCGAACACAACAACTCTCCAGTTCTCCAGAGGTTGGTAAACAAGGGGGGCCGTGTGGTACTTAACATGCTATTGTTTCTGCTAATGAAGTATCTTCAGCGGATACGATAACTTTGCAGTTCATGCTGAATGGCTTTCTAATTCTTAGGTTTTTGTTGTCGCACTGCGTTCCTAAGTACTGCGCAAAATAATATTCAGGAAATTGCAAACCTTCAATAGAAATTTTTGATCTCTTTCAGGCAACCAAAATGCAACCTTGCCGAAAAAAAGGGTCTGGAAGTGATTTTTATCCGTATCAAAATACCGCGCAAATAAATGGAACGCTCAGTGTATTTTCTTTGCGGGGCACACAACTCAGAAACAGTTTCACTGACGTGTTGCAACTCTTGACAAACATCGCCAGCCACCATCGATACCAGAATGACTTGCGACTTCTTCGTTTAATGTCATTTAACAGAAGCGAGTTTTAATCTGATACTCGCCTGAGTTTTATGCGTGATTCGGTCGAATGCAATTCTGAGGGAACGAGCGAAAGCAATGTTTTATACATTGCATATTTCGCGGTTTGCATCGGAACACAACACATTGCGTATTACTCTCAAATAAAACAGTTGTTTTTAATCTACAGTTGCCTTGTTTTTGTTCAGAGGGAATGTTTGATTCATAAGACCCGTTGAGACTTTTTGTCAGTAGAAGCTCGTTTTCAACTATATCGCTGTGGCAACGACTCAATAACTCTAATTACCTCTGTGGTACACTTACGTGCACTAACGCCTGACGTCTGATTATCATAAGCATATATAGCGTGAGATACAATCAACGCACGGTATAGTTTATGCAACGGGAACGATAGTCTCGAGGCTTACAGATTTGAATATAATGTGACTTCTACTGACGGTTCTACTTTTACATGCAGACATAGCTGACGTTCAATTCTTAACATCCATATAGTACATGGCGCCGTTGAAAGCATCGTGGGCCTCAGAGGTAAACGCGGGCGCTATTACAACAACAACAAAAATAATAATAATACCTAGAAGTCAATGCGCAAGCACAACTAGCCATTTAGATCTTCGTTCGTTGTATGGACTATAATTTCAGCGCATTGCTTTAACCTTATGAAGGCTAACGTTCTTCCCAAGTGACGTTTTAAACTTAATGCTATTATGAAGAGAAACTGATGCTTTATCTGCCCTTTATTAGGATAAATTGAAATTTTTGTTTGTCAAAGGGCTAAGGGTACCAGGAATTTCATTGACCGTTCCTACCGGTGTACAATGACACTCTACAGTTTTATTACTGTCCTTAGAAGTTTTTTCAACATTAATATGTTGATCTTCGAGACTAATTAACAATATTTGTAATATTTTCTTAAAAGGCCAAGGACCATCCTTCTTCTACATATAAGTATCTGATGCTCAAAAAGTGGGTACAGGCTACTTCTATGATATTTCTTTAGAAAAAAAACGCAGGGGTGACCTGAATGATTATTATTTTCACATGGTAAGCTTTTAAAACTAAACGATTCTATAGAAGTCTAGCTCCTGATCCCTTTATGCATTGTGTATTAAAAAAAGGAGTAACAAGCAAATGTAAAGACAAATATAATAACAGTGAAGAGACTGATTTGATACTCAAAGAAATTAAAATATTTCCTTGTATGAATGAACATTTATGAGTGTTTTGATTATTACAACAGTACGATAACAATTATAAATATTTATGTTCTACATTGACGCATGCACTGACTTGAAGCTCATTGTGTTGTATAAAATCTTCCCCCTTCTCTGGCTTCTACTTTAGTTTTATCTTATTTTATAAACACAGCACAATTAAAGTAATACAGTCTTGAGCATTTCAAGAACTGTACAAAAGGAACCTCTAGTGTTACGAGCAATAAGAAATAAATTTTCTTTCTTTTTACTTTTCGAAATTAAGGATCAATTTTTTATAATATATCATTTCACAAATGAAACAACAGTGTGTCTACAATTTAGTTTCACACACTAAAGTAGAACTTCTATTACGATTGCCTTTATTAACAAATAACTTCTGTAAAAAATCAAGATGAACTGCCTCCAAATATAAATTAACCATTTATCAAACTGTTACATTCTTCAATAAGACTTGGAATCTTCAGTTGCTATAGTTTGTCAACATTCATATGGTAATAGGTAGTTGATAACAAAAAACCTCCAAACATTCACGCTCGAGTGGCTTCCTTCATAGTTCTTCTTTACCGAGGAGCGTAAGCTCAGATGGTTATGATAAATGTCACACAGTCTCCACATGGCTTGCGTAGCCGATGAAATTAAATGCGGTCGCCTGCATATTGAGGAGATGGAACTGATTTGTACAAAGGGCATTGGAAGCGTGAAAGACGTCCTGGATATTAGAACGGCCTGCCTGTGGCTGCAAAAGGTCTTGGTATTCATCTCGCTAATAGTGTTAATTGGATCCGTGTAATGTATTTACAGACCTGAGTTAGTACAATGCATCCTATCACATGAATCTAAGATTTCTTGTGGTACATTTTCAAAATATCTAAGTTTATAGCGAAAGGAAGTTATTTTAGGCAGGTCTGTTGGCAGAACTTAGGGTCAAAACTTAATAACTATTTATACACAGCATAGACATGTAAATGCAAGGGACTAAACTTTTTGACCCTTTCAGGTGTAATCAATCTAAGATCGACGCCTAACACTCAATCCGAAGGGATGACACCTACCCACGTGACTGCAGTTCTGACCGAGTTAACCTATTGGGCTTAGCTCTCCTAAGTTTTGCAGTGCTAATCGATGACGCCTTAGTCACTGAGAGGCAATGGATGTTCAGATGAATGATTAGCAATTGAGTGTGAATACACCGATGATTCAATCTGAAGCAGAACATGGAGAAATCACTGTTTGTGAAACAAAGACATGGAGGCCTAGTTCCGACCTATGTAGTGTCGGGTCTTCAAATGTTGGTTTCTCTCCTCAGCATCTGAGGACCCGACACTATACCCCCACCCCAAAAAAAAAAATAAATAAATAAAGGAAAACGAGTGAGCAGGTCAGAAATACTGGGACTGAGTCTGGTGGCAGCACGCAGGGACCGAAAAGCAGGAAGTAGCGTACAGCTTGTACAGAGCGCTGTACTGACACAGCGTCGGTTCAGTACAGCGAAAGCTCATGTTACTTGAGAGTCCAGCGACGCTGCTGCGTCAACTCTCCAACAATTGCTGGGTCCGAAAGCCAGCAGCGACACGCCTCTTAATTGACCTTATCTCTGCCTAATGAGATGCCAAACAAGGTCCTGCTCTTACCAAGCTTCAGTCCCTGGTAAGAATTAGCAAGGGCTTCGCTTTATGCACGCATTAGATATTGAGTGGAAAGAATGCAAAGGGTTGCGTTTCAGTGATGCCTAAGCTTTATCATCGAGAGCGGAGGCCGCATAAGAATTGACTATTACAGTGTTGCAGATGCCCGCCTGAAAACCCATGTCTCTGGCCCGACATGTAGCATCGGCGTGTCTCTTCAAACATCAGGATTATATGTTCTACTTTAGAAGTGCGATTAAATCGCTATAAAAGCCACTGGTGATGCCGTTGCTTGTGGGTGGTGGGCCGCAGCTCGCTTCTTTTATTCCGTTTTAATGATGAAGATAAGCCACGGCGACGCTTGGAAGCCAAGGCGGAGGCAATGAATATAAGATTGGACTGCCTGGAACAAAAGTAATCTAGCTCGTCAAATAAATAAGGACTGTTTAGATGCTTTCTTTATGCTCTTAAGATCAGCCACCGTACATCTTTTTCTTATTTCGTTTTACATTTACATATTTATGGCCATGTTTAGTTTTATAGTCTAGTGTATTATATAAATAGAGACTGATTTAACCCTTAATTTAATTAAAAATTCGCGAATTAAAGATGGAACACTTTAAAATTCAAGTTCTTTCTTGAATTGTTATGTGTGTTTAATTTTTCTTGTATTTTGCACTTTCTTTATCCTATGAAAATCTTGATTCAAGAATGGCTAGCTGATTGATTCATAGTATTGTCTAACTTAACTCCTAACACTATCTTTCGTTTTCGATATGTTTTGTGTCATTAGCAGACAAAGGCAATAGTTGTTGATTTCTTAGATATCAGAGTGCCAGATAGTCAAATTTTGCTGTGTTATAAAGGTAAAGTATCTTTTACCGACGAATGCGACAGGCAGTTCATTAAGGAGCGCCCAAGACTTTAAAGCACATAAATATAGGGTAAAATTTCTGTCAAGTGGACGGAACGTTTTATATAGGTGAAGACGCTAGTCAATTTTCTCTACGGATGCATGCACGTACGTAATTCTTTACATATCAATTATTATTTACAATTATTTAATGCCAGCAAACATATGCAAAACATTACTAAATATGACACGTAATCTCGTCATTGCATGAACGCAGAAGTATTATAGCTCATAATATATAGCCCACTTTGTTAGCTGCAAAATTTACCATGAAGCATATATACCGGCAAGTGCACGTACGGTGCTTAACTACATGCTAATTTTATGGGCCTGTTAACAGGCAGTTTAATATCTCTTATCAATCCACCGCATGTACGCAGGAAAAAATCTTCTGTGAACTATCAGAGGTGAATGTGAAGTACTAGGCCTCAAACATGTGTTTGGGAGCCTCACAAACAAAAAAGGCGCTCGTACTAATTATATATATTAAATTACTATGTCTGTATGGTTTAGTACTTACTGCCTTGTTTTGGTAGGTTTTCAACCCGCAGTTCCAACAGGTTTCGAGAAACTAAATAACGTACAGTCACCCGAAAGGTATACGGTTCATTCTGAAATCCAAAACGTTAGAGCAAAGGCATACTGTATTACTCATGGAGCCGTACAGGCCTCTCAGATACTAATTCGCTTACTTTATCCACCAGCCAAAATAAAACAGAAGTTGGGAAATCTTACGCACATGAACTTTTGCAGACTATTAGCTCAGATAACTGAACACTGCACTCTACTTTTATTCACCCCTTTCATGTATTGTGTTGATGGCTGCATGCATGTACTGGGGTTTCGTCAGTGAATTTAAATGCCAAAAAAAAAAAAAAAAAATAGGTGGATGTCAGTAAAAAAAAAATATTTTCACGGTCACCGTTCATTGAATGCTGACTGTGAGAGGTGATTGCAGTGGGCGTATCTACATGCTAATTAAGCCTATCGTTTGTTAAAGTAATTAAATGTGCCTCTGTCTATTGCTTTCAACTCTTCATTATCTTTGACGTAAACTTATCAGTGGTGATATCTGTAAAAGTGCATTCAATCCTAGAAGTTGCTACATAAACACATACCGATTTTCAGTACAGATGTACTTGAATTATGAATGATGTATGACTTCATTTGATGATCATCTACTATGAACTTTGCTCAGTGAAGTGAGCAGTACTCTTAATTCAATGACCTACAGCTGCAACCTCGTCTGCTTACCAGGACATGCTTATACATAGAATATCGTTTATATATTTCTGGTATAGCTGTCATACACAGTATACGGTGAAGTGCGCAGTACGCTACTATGACCTGTAGTCTTAGGCCCGTCAGCGGGCAAGCGGCAATGATCGCAAGGTCGGCGATTTTTTGCCAGCTAAAGACGAAAAAGCAGCAGGAGGCGCTGTTAAGATACAAAAACTGATCGCGGATAATTCTCTCTATTGGGTCGTAAAAGATAAACATATTAAAGTCGCTTCAAAAAATGACCTGTTAGAGCAGTTTGCGGTGAGATAAGGAGTTTCATTGCTTCGTTAGACGCCTCCATCAATTTAAATATTCCTACTATAAGAGCAAAAAGGTAAGAAGTCAACGACTCAAAACTTGCAGTAAAGGAATGAGGTTCTGATGCTATCTTTAGGGTAAAAGCTTCCAACTGTGTCGAAATAAATAAAATCTCGACGTCACTCTCCCAGTATTGTTATAAGCATTAATATTATACCTGACCTTTTAGTTGCGAAACAATTGTTCTCTTCTCTATACAGGCCACTAAGTCTTCACTTACACAAATGGAATCAGATTGCCTCATAAACTTGCACTCGTTCCGCAGTGAAAATGGCTATGATAATGGCTATAATTTGAATTATTTTAATATGCTTGAGGATGATTGCCATCGACTATGCTGTGGTTGTAGCATCCATTGGGAAGTTGTGCGCAAATACGTTGGAGTTGATTGGATAAAATATTGAAAGGCTTTGATGTTTCTAAGTAGTGCAGAATATTGAAAATAGAATTTCCTTTGGTTGTGACAGTTTTAAAAATTGTTTGAATTTCGATGTGTACGAGTTTGAAGCATTGTTAACTGCTAACGAGAACGTCATTAGCGACTCGTCAGTACCACAAAGGTATTGCTAATGGTTCTGCTATTAATGAGAGAACAACGAAAACACAGTTTGTGGAAAACGGGTTTCAAAATTATTGGTTCTGTACTCTGTCGATTTTAGGCCCGTAACGCTGAAGAAAGAAAATAGAACCGCTAATTTATCATTAGAAAGTATCCAAAATTGCCTCAAGAAAATTCAGCACCATGAAGTTATGGTATCATTCAACGTCTCAAAACTTCGTAAAATTTTCATTAAATGAAGTTAGCGTATTGAATTTGAACAAACTTAATCATTAACTCACTAATTCTTTTTTAATTTATCTCAACAGGAAAAATCTCCCTTCTGCTGTTTCCTTAATTAAGGATGGTACCCACGCTAGCCAAAAAACGAGGAAACTCTCTTCGAAAATCGGCGAAATATATTGCGCAAATTCTGGCCTCTCTATTCATACGTGAGAATGGTTCATGATCAACAGACCTCGATTTGCGTTCAAAACAAAGACGTTGTTTTGGCTACATGCTCAATAGTGCGATAAAAATAAATATAACAAGCAGAATGATTTTATATTATAAATGCTACTCATTGTCTTCACACTCAATATAGAGTCGAAGTTCACGATAAAATATCTAAAAAAACAATAAACTGTCGAGGCTGCGAAAGCGAATTGAACAACTTATTTGCCAATTAGATGGTACTAGGGAGGTTTGTTTACCAAGTTTCGCTCATTTAACTGAAGAATGGTGCGCAAAAGCCGGAGTCTGCGAGTTTTTGGACGGCGCCTCGGTAGTAAAAACTGGGAAAACCCGTTCTCTTGGCAAGCATGCATGGGGCACCGGCATTAGACTGTAGCTTCAAACACGAGTGCAATACATTTCAGAGCATATATTTCTCACCTTTTCAAGCATTCCTTACCAACTCCTGCCAGCATTTCTTGTAAGAAGATCTTAGACATTCCATATGTGTTGCTTTAACTCGTCAACACGTCTGAGCATAGATATTACTTTTCAGAAATCCTCCAAAATAAGTTACAGGGCGTCACTACTTGGCTATTATAATGTATATATATGCAGTAAGCGTAACTTTTCCTTCTCTGGGTCTTAGAATATTTTGCCGACTTATATAGGAGCGCATGACTCGAAAGAGATAAAGTTCGTCGTAGTTTTTTCATAATTTATATTTCATGCGATCACCGATTTATAATTTCCTTAGCAGCGAGATGGAAACCTAATAGCATTTGTACAGTCAGATAATTTATTAAAAATTCCTTAGAAAAATTTCTGAAATATTCATACGACAATATTTCAAAGGATTTCCATTTCTCAAAGAACAAAGTAAAATTCCATATTCGAATGGGTTTTAAGGCATTGCAAAGCACAATTTATCGACAGTACTATTCATGGCAAAGTAAATTCATTCAAGGATTTCCATTGATTTATAAAGACCGTCATACCCAAGCCGAGCTAACCCGCCACATGTGTTCTTTCTCCCCTAGGAATACCAGGAGATAAAACCATGTACAGTAGTGAGAAGACACAGTCCGGGAAAGAAGGTATCGATTCCATAACTTACCAAAATATTGGTTAATCTGGCCTGTGTATCAGACACCTGCAGAATATGTATAAGAGGGATGGTCATTGGCCCTTTAATTAAGAAAATATTACAAATTTTGTTACATGTTGATCATGATTTTGGTCGCAAACTGCGGCACCACAGAAGACACCCAGCAGAGTGACTCCACACACGTGGGGTGACGTGAACAACGTCACCTGGACTTCTTCCGAAGACTCTCAAGGTAACTCAAGGTAACTCAAGGTATGTCGCTAATCAAGGGACACTGGCAGATAGCATCGGCGCGGGCTACATTGATTGTAATATATCCAGTGAGTACAACTAAAAGTGACAAATAAAATCTTTTGCAGGTGTAATAAAAACCTGCATTGAAATATTGTGGTTGACTACTGTGGCTACAAATAAGTCTCTAATAAGCGATAACTATTACACTAATCGCTTCTGCTGCTCACTTCGTTCGGTGCGTAACTCATTATTATTTCTTTAGTAAACACTAACGAACTGATTTCAATATCATAAATTTGACGTCAGTGATCATATTCAATCAAGATACCTTGCTGCGACGTACCTATTGCAGACCTGCAGCGTATACCTTAATAGTAAATTTAAAGTCAGTGATGGATTTTTAATAAATTACATTGTCGCGTTTTAGTTCATACCAAAGTTGTACACTTGAAGGCATTGACCACTTTATATAAAACTTCCTTTTTCTGACGTATTGTAGCACTTCAGCACATACCGGAGTTACAAATATAGGCTCGTTGATCACTTTCACTTCACTCTAACTGCGAAACGCTTAAGAAATTGTGAAAACTTACAAAGCGCTCTGTTATAAACCACTCCATTATCAGATACAATGATCGAGCACTAGACAGTTTAAACAAACCAAGATTTTTTTCTACGCGCCGCCTCGTTCTCTAAAAACCCGTTAGTAAACATGAAGGCGGTGATACTGGAGAGGACTTGCCGATAGGTGGCGTAATCAGGCATGCAATCATATCATGAGAAAAGTTTTTATGAGGCAGTTTGGCACGAGTCCGATCACTAG
>LQNS02278182.1:624124-634612 GCA_001587735.2 Parhyale hawaiensis
CATCTGATAATAAGTCAACATAGCCGACTGTATTTACACTTCAATTCCCTGCTGTGATCATCGGTTCAGTAGTTGAAGTCTACTGCAAAATTTCACAACGCCTTCACCCCGCTAATTTGATAATTGTGAAAGTGGTAGTTCGGCGCTCCCCAGCATAATACTCAATTCTATCGACCTGCGAGTAATGTCGGTGTGTGCTTGATTAACGACCGACATAAGCTTCGTTGCCTCGCAAAATACGACTCCCTGTTCAGAAAAAATTCAAACGTGGTCGTACATATCAACGCTTTCTGGATCAGCAGGCAAAGTGCATGAGGAAAATTATTGAGAAATATAGTCAGGTCAGAGATATAATAGAGAAGGATGACTCATAATAATATCAATAATAATATCCTTCTTAACTGAAGTAGTTGGCTAGAAACCTAACGGTGTTTTTACACCAAAGATGCGTACTGTATGGGTGTCAAAAAAGAGTTTAATGTGTGGTAAGCATGAGGAATTATGTTTTTTATCCGCTTACCGTAATGGTGCAGAATTAAAATTATTTACTCGATCATAGTCTGCTCGGGGCTATGTAATATATCAGTTTACAGTTCGACGCATATGTCTACGTTGCGCGTAAATACTTTAAAATTGTTCCTAGTCTGGCTGATTGGTACTTACATTAAATCAGATATGCTTGTTTGTTTTTCCGTAGAATTGAAAGAATATTCGATATTGTCAATTGTTATTAACTGGAGTAAAGAAAAATGTGAGAAATGAACGGGTAAAGATCAGTAGAAAAATGTCACAGACTATTTTGCAAAAACACTACAAACACGATGGCTTTGTTAATGGAATGTTGGCATTCACTTGAGATGATTTGCATATGTTTGGGAAAGTATAGAAAAAATAGACCTGATCGGTTTGATGGCAAGATATAGAAAAAATCAGTCTCAATCAGGCTCGCGAACTTCTGTAACATATAAGCTCTCGTGCCCGTAGAGGATTGGCCTGTTCCAAGAAAATGAAGTTACAGAAAGAATCGGTGAAGGAACAAAGCCCCGTAGAAAAAAGCCAAAACGCCCACGGAAGTAAAAAAAGGCGCAACCTATTACTTCAACCTATTCATTTTGAAGTACATTATATAACAGTAAATTAAATTAAACCGTACTAAGATCACCTATGTACAAAGCCGAAAATTAACGTTTCATGTTTTTTTATATTTACGATTTTGGGAAAACCAGGCCTTACTCGCCTAACCTGACCCAATATTTTGAAGGGTTATGTAATTAATTAATTTTTCGTTGCTCAATAAACTTATTTGTCTGATCGGTGTTTTCTAAGACACTCCGTTCTGGGCTTGGAAGAAGTGCGAAATTTCAATTTTGGGCTTCTAGTAATATAGCCTAACGCAACGTAGCCTATTCTAACCGAAACTAGCCCAATTTCAGTTAAAACTTGTTTCAGCTAACTTATTGTAGGGGCTAATCCCAACCACGTTTGTGAATTCAAATACTGAGTAAAATTTAGCGACGGACAGCATCATTTAGTTTACATATCTCTAATGCGCTACAATATAATTCAGTTGAGGCCTTATATATACTTCAAAAGACAGTCTTTTTTCCTTATTGGGGCTTTCTTCCGGATTTTCAATGATTTGGTGTGAATTCGTGGTAATTCTCTTTAATTGGTATATTCCTGGGAACCATTGGGATGATTTTTAATTGCGAATTGTTCTTGTTCTCTATTTTTCGAAGTGGATAATACTGCGGAGTTTGTATCACATCCATCTGATAAACTTATATACGATAACTGCTTTGTAATAAATCAGCAAAGTAATTTGACATGACTACTTTCTATTGAGGATATACAGTAACATATGTTGAGATTAGATAGTTGACAGCAGACTGAAACAAACGATCCTTCCCTAAAGAGTAGCCTAATGAAGTCTACCCACGTAACCACCCTCACTTCTTCAAATCAGCGTACGGCAGTAATATTAGGGCGCATACTACAGCCTAGGTGGGAACATAATGTCAATAAGGTATCACAAAAGGCAGTACCAAGTAGAGGTAGAATCGTTTGGAGTAGCGCAGCCGAGGCAAGCAATAATGGGCCGTTTTATTGCCATATTTCGCAGTCGTTCCTCAATAACCGGATATGGTGGCTGCAAAACGACCTTCATTCTAACATTTAAAACTACTACCTTGCTCCTATATGTAGTGCAGCACCGGCGAAGCTCAAAAAACGGTACCTACCTATTTTCAAGAGGATAAGCTTCAGTTCATTCTCAGCTTCTGCCGTTACAGCGGTTTATAATTCATTGTTGGCTGAAAATAGGTGCCTCCAGTTTTACTTAACCACACGGATTACATAACTTTAGTTGCTTTTGTTCACGGCAGTACTCCGTCTGTTTTTTCTTTTTTTTGTATTAAAATATAAGACTCTTACCGAATATAATGAATGATAACCCAAAATATTAGAGTAATCATAAGCGCATGTATTTGTGCGCCAGAATTTCCCATTGCCGTGGAATCGTACAGGAAAGTGCGTCAAAATATGCATGCGTAAGTTAGGGAACATTAAATTAATTTGCTAGGAAAATGATCCTTCGGAACATGAATTACCCGGAACTTTAAACAGTTATTTTGGTTTCAACCCGCTGAGTCGACTTTCAGGGTTAACATTTAATCGATTCCGCTTGAAATTTCCGAAATCACGATCTTTCTCAATTAGTTGGAGTTTTCAAAGGTCCTAACCGTAATTGCGTTGCCTGTAATTCCTGCTACACGATTTAATGTGACGGAATTAAAGCATCTGTCTGAGGTTCCGATAAGTCAAGCCTGAAAATTTCAATGTCGCTGGTAAATGCTTGACACTCCCAATGTTCGGCGGAACACGCTGAAGTGTATCACAGACATCTTAAACGGAAAACCATATGTATTGGAATCGATTCCATGAGCTTCTTCCAAGATGCTGTTACTGTTCTTTCCGGCTTCTTGAGTTTTATATTATAATTCATGTATTGATTTTTTTATGTTATGTAAATAATAATAAAATAATGGCGATCATAGTTCTGCTCTTATGGGCAGTAAATGCTCAGTGCAACTACCCAAACCTTCCCGGAGAAATGCTAGAACTGTATTATAAGTAGGGACTGGATTTCCAGCATTTATTCTATAAATGCTTTAATGACGATAATGGCTATGAAAAAATCTCGTAAAAAAGCATGTATCTATTTTGACTACAAAAAATAGCATTTAACTATAATGACTATTAAAAAATAGCATTTGACTATAATGATTAGGAATGCGATAAATAACTATGAATGACTATAAATGACCATAAGCATTTGGCAGCACTAAATAGATGCTTATGACGAATCTGTGGAGACTTATTGAATGAAGCAAGTCATTCAGTGATGCTAGTAACTAGAGAATATAAACATACCTACAGTAAAGTCAACTAAACGCGCAGTTGTTGCAAAAATTGTCGAAGAATTTGGGAGTAATGCATGTGTTATCAGGAGATGGTGAAAGATTGAAGTGTATTGCTTATGACAAGGAAATGAGCTAGAGCAAAAAATCTAACTTCATTGCTCATCTTAAAACAACAGTACTAAGCATAGGAACAATTTGCAAGAAGGCGGAATTCGTGCAGAAAACGAAAATTGGAGTACTGTGGATTCAGCAAATGCATATAGGAAGCAATTTAATTTTTATTTGTGTGAGGCTTTAGCTAATTTTAAGAATTCCCTTTACCATCGTGTTTACTGGCGGGAGACGGATTCCAGAGTGCGACAGCCGAACTCTAGATATCGCACGTTGACTGCCGTCTCCCCAACAGGGTAACGTAAATTAATTTTATCTTTGCCACGTTCTCTAAATCTCTCTGGGCCGAGTGAACGCTACTAGTTTGTTCTCTACGTCGTTCTGTCACGAGTGAACTCTACTAGCGTGTTCTCTACATCGCTCTGGCCCGAGTGAACGCTATTAGCTTGTTCTTCACATCGTTCTGGCCCATATGAACGCTACTAGTATGTTCTCTACATCGTTCTGGCCCGAGTGACCGCTACTAGCTTGTTCTCTACATCGTTCTGGCCCGAGTGACCGCTACTAGTTTGTTTCTTACATCGTTCTGGCCCGGGTGAACGCTACTAGCTCGTTCTCTACATTGTTCTGGCCCGGATGAACGCTACTAGTATGTTCTCTACATCGTTCTGGCCCGAGTGACCGCTACTAGTTTGTTCTCTACATCGTTCTGTCACAAGTGAACTCTACTAGCGTGTTCTCTACATCGCTCTGGCCCGAGTGAACGCTATTGGCTTGTTCTCCACATCGTTCTGGCCCGGATGAACGCTACTAGTATGTTCTCCACATCGTTCTGGCCCGGGTGAACGCTACTAGCTCGTTCTCTACATCGTTCTGGTCCAAGTGAACGCTACTTGTTTGTTCTCTACATTGTCTTGGTTCCATTCGATTCGTATCACTCGTTACCAAGAGCTCACTGCATTAAAATTCTGAAATATCAATTTTCATTTTAAAAGCTCCCTTTACCAAATTTACTGACTGAAAACAACTTTTAAAATCGCAATGACATGCAGAGTGAGACTCAAGAGGGGCATAGCTCCGAGTGCAGAGAGGAGATCTACCATTTTGAACATTTTTGGTGCCAGTAGCGTCAGATGCTCCAAATTAGTCAGTAATGCTAGTGGGGACTACTTTGTCTCTTGTAACTCATATGCGGACGCTGATCGTATCTTCTCCAAGACTTGCATTGCTGCCCTTACTGCAATGAACATTGATGCTGTGATTCCGCCTAGCGTTAGGGCCCGGCGCTGCGTGATCATCAAGAACCTGGACCCTGATATATACGGTCGTGACCCTTAAAGCAGGGGAAGCATCTAAGATTTATTTGCTAAATAAACAACAAATACTACTACAATAGTTCAATTTATTTTTGCAATTTCATTGGCTTTACTCTGGATCGATAACATACTTTTTGAGAACGTCCTGTTGCTGGTCAAGGACGCATCTTCATACATGAAGTGGGCTGCTACATCGCTTCATAAATTATATCCTAATACGGTGCATTACAATAACTTTGTGTCATGGATTGCACCGAATTCACCAAATAGCAGAAGAAATCAGATTCAACTTCCCTAGTGTTAAGAATTTAATTTCAAATGAGAAGAAATTTACCTCAATGCACCATCAAGAACTGAAGTGTTGAAAGACGAAGCTCCCGACTTGGCACTCCCACCACAACTAGTGCTCACTAGATGGGGGACTTAATTGGCTGAGTGTAGCTCTGTACTATGTTCATGAATTCAGCATCATAAAACTGTAGTTGGTTTACTTGACACTGAAAATTCCTGAGCCATTGAATTGTCCCAACAGCTATTGGATGGTCATTCACTCAGAAAGAAAGAATCTTATCTACAGATCTGCCAACAACTTCTCAACACTGACGGACTCCACAACGAAACTAGAAGAGCGTAACTTAAACATTGAAGATGCATTATGTGTGTTCGAGGGAGCCCTGCTAAGTATGAGCGTCGCCTATATATATATGGCAGTGTAGGGCTCGCTGTAAAGAACAAGTGCGAACGCATTGTATCAAACAATCCAGGATTTGAAACCATGAAAAAAATTAGGGAAATAATAATCGGGAAAAATGAAGTGCATCTTGAAGAAAACATCTCCAGCATTGCTCACTTCTACATACATGCGCCAGTGACATCAGTTGAAGCAGAGAGTAGGTTTTCTAAGCTGAAAATTGTTCTCTCTGATAAACGCCTCAACTTAACGACTACAAGCATGGAGAAATAATTAATCATATCCTGCAATAATATTCAATGTTAATGCTCCAGTAATAATGTTATTGTTTCATTTAGAAGTCTTTATTACCTAGAGGAAAATAATATATATGTTGAAATTTTTGATTTAAATTAAATAAAACTGTATTATATTGAAGTTACTCTATTCTTATTAATTTACTGAAGTTGAAATGAATGCATTGATATAGTTCTTGGTGCTACATTTATTTAATGAATGTGTTCTAATGATAGAAAATTATATAACAAATCGTGTCAGTATTGAACTGACTCCCGCTCAGGTTTAACATTAATTAAAGTCATCTGAATACAATGTTTCACTCTGTGAACAAGTACACCTTGCTACAGTTGGTGAAATAATTGGTACATATTAAAATGGCTGCTATAAAATTAGAATAAAGTGGTGGCAATAATGATAGCACATTTTGAAATTTTGTAATAAGTTTAAAAATACTGCATTAATATAGTTGAAATTTTACAGATTCCTTATAATCATTATTGTATTCGTTGTCTTTTCAAAATTTTACCACGAAAATAATAGTTTGTGGGTGCAAATCGGGTGGAAATAAAGATAGCACATATGAAAAAAAATGTATTTTAGAAAACAATGAAAGCAAAAAAACATAATTCTTATATTTACAAGCGTTGCCTTTTGATTGCAACACCTGTACACATCGGTTATTCATAGCATTAATTAAATTAGCGAGCATTTATTCAGGGCTAGCCTCCCAGCATTCATTTCTGGTCTCTCACAAGCTTTCTTTATCTTGAAATTGTCTCCCATTGGCGTAAACACGCCGTGAGAGTATCCCTCAAAGATTCTCAATTGAGTTTAGATCGGGTGACTTAGCAGGCCAAGCTAAAGTGGCGAATTATGGGCATTAAGCCAATTTGTGGTCAACCTCGCTGTGTGAATGGCGGCATTATCTTGCTGGGACACCGCTTCTTGCTGATGTTCATCAGTTTGAAATGGGAGAAGACTAGTTTCTAAGACCTCTGTGTACTTCTGAGCATTCTGTCTATCTTCCATCATCACCAAATTCGCCTTGCCCTTGATGGAGAATGCTCTCCAGATCATAAAGGATCCGCCACCAAAAAAAAGGTCGTTTGCTGAAAATTTTGTCCTTTCTAAGATCATGCCAGTAGTATTAAGAATCGTCAGGTCCGTCTAGGTTAAACTTTTTTTCATCGGAAAACATAACATTAGACCAATTTTCATGGTTCCATTGCACTTTTTCTAGAACCCATTCTTCGCCTTTTGCCTTGTGTGCTTTCGAGAGTGCTGGTGCAGTTTTTCTCTTCTTATAACTGAAGTTCTTAGATGAACCCAGGATCTGTCGCACTCTTCTCGGTGTAACATTTAATTGCAGGGATGCTTGCAGGCTTTTTGACCCCTCTCCTGTCCGAAACGCCTCACGGAGAAGTCGGCGGCGGGCTGTGGGGCTCAATTTTGAAGGGCGGCCAGGAGACTTCTTTTTTCCGTATTCTTCTGGGTTCTTCAAAAAGTTAGTTACCACCTTTCTAGATCTGCTAACATTCCTAGAAATCTCAGATATAGTGTATCCTTCTTCTTTTAATGCGCTTATTTGACCCTTTTCCTTTTCAGATAACCTACAATGTCTTCCCATACTAAGAAATGGGTTAATTTCCAAATATAGAGGTTACAAGGTGGACAGCAACTGTCCAATATGGCGACGCCGGTTTGTTTTGATATTCTTCTTCTCTAATCTGGATGTAGTAACGCGAAAATGTAATTTTTTTAAGTTGTACTATCTTTATTTCCACCCAAATTCCAACACAAATTTATACTTTTCATCATAAAAGTTTAATCAAATAGTTTATAGGGAAACTATGATAAGAAATACGTAACTAGCTGAAATAAGGTTTTTATGTTAAAATTTCACATGATATGGCGTAGTATTTTTTAAGTTATCGAAAAATTCTGAAGTGTGCTATCATTATTGCCACCACTTTACTTACTTAAGACAAAAATTACAAAGCAGACTGTTATTATATAGACAGTTATTATAAAATCTTCGGCTATTTAGCAATAAAAACATTATGGAATCATAGAAGATCTTACCTGCAAGTTATTAAAAAAAAATAATTTAATCGGAATGTAGTAATATTTAAAGTTAGTGTACCATTAACTAGTCTATATTTTCTTTGGGATGTATAATGGAAAACGAGGTCATTTTTACGACTATATTGCTTCTTTATACGACTACTTTGCTTATTATTAGAACTTCATATCTGCTTTATAGGACTTTTACTGCTATTTTTCCTTGCTATAATAACCAGCTTTATAGTGCTATTTTCACTATTTTTTAACGACTGGAAATCCGGTCCTTTATTATAAGTCGTCCCATCTCATAATTTTTCTTTATGCTTCACTGCTACGGTTTAGGGCCTGGTGTAACTAAGGCAAAGCCAGGATGTATGGGCGACAGTATGGCTTGTGTCACGACAAGTATGCTCTCAGTTCTGTTAGAATGTTTTAGCGTGAGGTTGTACTAATCTACGAGGTGTTGTGAATTTCTTGGAAAATTCTGATTGTTCGTTCTACGAGACTAGATTTTGGTGCTAAATAATACATTTACGTACTGCAAAAAGGAAAAAAATGCCAACGAGTATCATGTAAAAATTCCCTCTTCCCACTCTCTTCTTCCGCAGAAAAAGAGCAGTAACCTACTCAATTGAAATTCTTCTCCAACTATTCTTCTTCGAAGCTTCATGAGTATCACAGTGAATCCAATAACATTATATGTCACGAAACTGTGACCAAATATGGCCCAGTGGTTCCGGAAAATGCCTTACGTATTCATGGGCTCCAGTATAACAAGAAAAAAAAAAAAAAAAAAACGCAGCACCTGAATCCAGCGTAGCGGAGGCTCCATCCAGCAGAGATGGAGGACGCTCGCTGCCTGTCAATAATCTATGAGTTATGGGCCAGTTCATCAGGTTAGTTTGAGCCGTCCGCCTTTCTCCATGTACTTAATCCTTAGGTATATTATGCGCCGTAGCCGAGAGCCATTCCACAATCTAGGAAGCTTGGTTGCCATCTCACACAGGTATCAGGCTTCGCTATTTATTGCACAGCCAAACATCTTCTATAAAGCAACACGGACTCCGAGGCATCCTTCTCCTTAAACGTCCTCTTGAAGACGGACGCCTTGAATTACCTCCTTACTCAAACTTTGTTTGCTTTAACGGTAAAAATATGCATTGGGGTTCGCGGGAGGTGTGATTTAGTTGCAGATAATGTTCGAAAAATATTAGAGATTCTCAATAGTTATGAAAATATACAACTTTCCAAAATCACTTGCGCATTCATGTTACATTGCAACAGGTCTCTATAGAGGGTTTTAAAGTTGTCATCCAGAACTTTATTACCCAGGGTGAATAGATATTATAGTCTACATGGATACAATACCATGTATCCCAGCTCTAAGTGAATACAATAAAAATCTGAATATTCAAAGCGATTGCTTAGCATTAATGGAACTATACAGAGATTCGCTTATAATATAGTGATTAGTAATGCCACTCACAACTCGACAAGTAATTCATATAGCTAAAGACAGTTCTATATTGATAGGTTTGTATGTGTATGTTTCTCCACTTTTGGTGACTTTAACGCACTGGAATACACGATACTTATAGCTATTCTATCCACATCTTTGATACAGCTGAGGCTCAGGCAATTTACCGACGATGGTCAATTAATGAAAAGGTTATTGTCTACACTAGCCGTAATACTGAAAAGGTTATTGTCTACTCTAGCCGCAATACTAAAAAGGTTATTGTCTACTCTAGCCGCAATACTGAAAAGGTTATTGTCTACTCTAGCCGTAATACTGAAAAGGTTATTGTCTACTCTAGCCGTAATACTGAAAAGGTTATTGTCTACTCTAGCCGTAATACTGAAAAGGTTATTGTCTACTCTAGCCGTAATACTGAAAAGGTTATTGTCTACTGTAGCCGTAATACTGAAAAGGTTATTGTCTACTCTAGCCGTAATTGTAACAATAACGTTCTAGCAGCCCGACAAGAGGACTGTGATGTTTCGTCAAAGTAGAATTAGCCTTGCTCACCTTTTCCAAAATTATATATCATGTGTCCTTTATATGTTAATAATACTTTTAATACCAGTAATGCTAATAATAAAGCCTCACATAGCAGGCGCAATGTGAACTTCGAAGCAGAATAAAGTACAAGGTTTAACAACAATTAAAAGCTATTACACAGTGCATTTTCTTAACTTCATTTACCATGGCTTGATATGGTTCTCGAAGTAAATACATATTGGTCTAAATACGCGAATAATTTAAGTAAAAAAACCTCATGTATTGCAATATCTAATTATCGTAGTAATTGTTTGCGGTTAACATTAGTATTGGACATTTTTATTAAACAATTTTTTAAAATTTGTGCCTACATGGTTAAAAACACTGGCTATCGTTAACACAAGTAAAAACACTGGTTATCGTTAACACAAATAAAAACACTGGCTATCGTTATCACAAATAAAATCACTGCCTATCGTTAACACAAATAAAAACACTGGCTATCGTTAACACAAATAAAAACACTGGCTATCATTAACACAAATAAATACACTGGCTATCACTAACACAAATAAAATCACTGGCTATCGTTAACACAAATAA
>LQNS02278182.1:634622-656069 GCA_001587735.2 Parhyale hawaiensis
TAAAAACACTGGCTATCGTTAACACAAATAAAAACACTGGCTATCATTAACACAAATAAATACACTGGCTATCACTAACACAAATAAAATCACTGGCTATCGTTAACACAAATAAAAACACTGGCTATCGTTAACACAAATAAAAACACTGGCCATCGTTAACACAAAACAAATTTCCATTAGGTTTAGACACTCTCTCGAGCAGTCATTCTCAAGTTATGACTTAGGTCTTTGGTACAATGCTAACTTATAATATTATGTCCAACTTGGGCTATCTATAGGTATAGTAACGCGTTACAGTAATCTACAGCAGACAGGAATATTCATCAGCATATGGTTTATCTATTGAAGGGCACTAGGAGAAAAGTCTTGCAATGAAACCTGCTATTTACTGTGTTCAGAAAGCCATCTTTCGAACCCTATAATTGGATAGAGGCTACTTGTACACATAATCTACGAAGCATATCTCAATGAAGATCCTGGCTATACTAATTATGCAGCATAGCTCAAGAATCGACAAATATATGTAATACCCGGCGAACCATCAATTATGTGATACCGAGCTAAGCATAAACCTTTGTCAGACTATAAACCAGCGGAAGGTAGCGGGAGCCATAGAACCGAAGGCGCTCGCCTAATCCTCCCTCTTCGCAATCTATAAAATCAAGTCATAAACAACGATTGCTTTGTCAATAAGTCCAGATCTCTTGCAATCATCTTCCAAATGGCAATGACGAACGCGTTTTGTTACCGTGCCAATTGGGAACAATATTGCCACTGGTGTAGAGGGAGCTGATCTGACGATAGCATTCGTATGGAAATACCACGGCGCTTCACTTTAACGATCAGCTCATTCTCATGAGGGATGAACACACGCAAGCCTAATTGTAAACTAACTGTGATGGATGATAAGACGTTTAAGTGGCTTAGTGGTCATTCAGGGAAGGGCTGAATTTGCTGGTTGGAATGCTTGTGGACATGAGAATATTTTGCTTATAAGTGAACCAACACGTACTCTAGAAGGAGATCTTTACGGATAAGCCTTACCAGAGTTTATTTCATTGCAATTAAAACTTAATAATGAGAAGCATCGAGTGATAAAAATATTTTATTTGTATCAATGGATAAGGTCTGCATACCTTAGGAGAGGTTTTTTTTTAGTTTAATATAAGTTTCACAATTAACAGACAATGTCAATTACATTGTGCAAATGCAGGTACAGTACTTCGTAAGAACGAAAATAATATTAATATAGTTGTCCTTCCTAGAAAACACAAATTGTCAAGATGGTGATAACTCATTGAAGCTGTATTTTTAAGAATGATATGGCAATATTGAACAAATTATGCACATGGTTCATTGTGTACATTTGGCATAGCATTACGCATACTAAAAATGACTTTAAAAAACCTATTTATATGTATGAGAGGGTATTACTTTAATTATTACTGTGGAGAAGATTTTTTATTGGTCTCTTGGGTTCACACAAGAGCAGGATATACTGTATATGAATTTATCACTCACTGAATAATGTTGATCAACTTTTGTGTGTGTGTAGAATGCAATATTGGTTACTGCTGCACGCATATTTTTTACATTGGAGGTGATGCAGATTTTCATGAATCGTAAGGAGCACTGCAATGCATTACTATTCTAGACTCAGATTCACGAATTTGTGAAGCTCACCACTGACAGTGCTAGGCAGTATTAGAAATTGAAGGCTCGTGGACTACAGATGAATAAAATAAATAACTAAAACTACACTCGAGGAGCCCAAATCTTCACCAAGCAAGGCAAGGCTCAATTTCATTGCTACCTTTCTTTTAAATTTGTGTTGTCTTCTAATGAAAAGTATTACAACAATTAAAACGCTAGAAGACAAAATCTTTGACAGACTTACCAACAAACAGCCAGAGGGATCATAGCAAAACTTTTGATTACCTTTTCCTCGTGATATTCTTATCAGCTTCTGTAAATTTCAATGAAATCTATTCGTAAGTGTTTAAAGTATGTTACCAACAGACAGACCAATTAACAGGCATAATAAAAGACAGAGAGACAGGCAAACCACGGAGAAAACATAACCATAATTGACGGAGGTAGCTATACCCTATAGCGGTATGTACCCACTGCGTTACATACACACAACGTGTGACTTCGTTACACTATACACTGGTCAATCCGGACCCGAAAGACAGATATAAAATCCACGAATATATGTACTAACAACGTATCGCCTCATACACGACTCTGAAGTCTATAGTTTCCTGATAGTGTTCGTGATAGACTGATAAGTGCTCGTATTATTGTATTACTTTACCTTTCCTTAAATATAACGGCAGGTGTAATAAATAGGTTATATATAAAATGTTGCTTTAAATAAAAACTATCAAGTGTTTGCAGTTGTGGAGTGGCAATAAAGTAACGACAAAGGATAACTACAGCCTTTCAGTGCTTTGCTCATCCTTCACTTCAAATAAGTGCAAGTGCATACATAAAGAAAAATAGATTTCTCGTACACGTATTAGAACTAATTTGTGTCAAATCTCTACAACATGCAGAATAGGACAATTAAAAGTACTACTTGCAGATAATTTTTAATAAAATTTTTATTCTGTACAGCTTTGTAAAACTCGATGACAGCATTTCTCCAACACATGGATCTCTTCGGTTAAAAAATAAAATAAGGAGATGGTATTTCAAGGAGTCTAGAGTGCGAAACAGTATAAAGATATATTTGTAGCTCTTGACTTTTAAAAGAAATGGGGACCGGATGAAATCGTAATACTCGATATACGTTGGTAAAAAGTCGAGATAAGGTTACATTTAACATTTAGCGTTGCCAAATGAAATCTGGGGTTTCCTGACAAATCTAAAAAAAAGGCTAAATCTCTTCATGTAGTAGAAAACGATACTAAAGCAATATTTTACAGGAAAAATTATGTTCAAAATTACATTTCAATGAAATTTCAGCATAACTCAAGGACTTATGCTGGACATTTAAATCTGTAGAACTTTTTAAGGGTAATATAAATTCAATATTTTTGTTCGTTGATAACAACTTTCCAGCACTTTTCAAAATTTTTACAGTGCTAATTTTCTCCTTAATATTTTGTGAGTACATGACAAAACACTGATAAGAGCATTTTGTTGGTTTCAGTTTTTGCATTAATTAAACTTCTGAGTAATAGTTTGTTTTACTGCTACACTTCGATCAAATTACTGGCAAACCATAATTTTTTCCAGTAGGTGGGTCTATTGCCCGCAAATTTCTCCACCACGTCTATGTTTTTTGCTTTTTGATAAAAAAACTACTCGGGTAGTAAAGTGAGCTAAGATTAGTCAGAATATTTTGGACTGAAACAAAGTTGAGGTTATTGAAAACGCTAATGGCTTTTGACAATTAAACAAATAAAACAATTACTTAGACTTTACAAAGAATTTATTACTTGTGTAATTTTTCTTGTTCAGTTTTGTTGAATGTTGGCATAGTCTNGCATGCTGACCCCCGAAGGAGCGTTCCGCATGCACGAGGGTGGTGAGGTGGACATAAGAGGTACCTACTGTGCTGTGTCTGTAGCACGGCTCTGCAGGCTGTCCGTACATCCTCTCATGTCACGCACCCCTTCATGGATAGTACAGTGAGTAGTTACCTAGTTGTTGTCTGCCTCCATTGGATGGGAGCTGTGGACTAGCTACCTTATGCATTTAGATTAGATAGGCGGCAGTAGACGAACCAATAGGCCCATTCCCAAAGAGACACCGGAACATACGCCCCGGCACTCTATGAGCTATTGCCATTATGCTAGTAGGATATAGAGGACAGGAGAAAAGAGAGAGAGAGAGAGAGAAAAAAGGAGGGGGGGGGGGTAAAGAGTCCCTGCCCAAGAAACGATCTTGAAGGGTAATATAAATTCGATATTTTTATTCGTTGATAACAACTTCCAGCTTTTTTTAAAGTTTTTACAGTGCTAATTTTCTCCTTAATATTTTGTGAGCACATGGCAAAACACTGATAAGAGCATTTTGTTGGTTTCGGTTTTTACATTGATTAAACTTCTGAGTAATAGTTTGTTTTACTGCTACACTTCGATTAAATTACTGGCAAACCATAATTTATTCCAGTAGGTGGGCCTATTTCCCGCAAAATTCTTCACCACGTCTATGTTTCTTGTTTTTTTGATAAAAAAAACTACTCGGGTAGTAAAGTGAGCTAAGATTAGTCAAAATATTTTGGACTCTTTGTTTCAACTCCAATAACTTTTGCGATTACCGAAAACTGTTAATTTGTTTATTTTGTTAATGAATCTGAAATGTTTCTTAAATAATGAACACATTAAAAAGAACAAGTCAAAACAACTTAGTTGGCATAGTCTTGCATGCCACTATACATACAAGGTGGCCCATAAGTCACTTTACCTTTTAAAAATTAAATAACTTTTTTTTTCTGTTAATATAATTCTATTTCTCTTTTCAGAATTAAAAATATAATCTTTGGAGATTTTTGGTATGGCTAAGTTTACAACAGAACAACGAGTGAAGATAATTGAATTTTACTTTGAAAATAGACGGTCAATTGTTGCAACGGAAAGATCGTATATACGCCATTTTCAAGTTCAACACCCCCCTAGTAGGCCTGCAATAATGAACTTAGCAAAGCGTTTCCAAGAGCATGGCTCTGTAAGTGATAGGTCTAGAAGTGGACGAGGTCGTTCAGTACGTACAGGTGAAAATACTGAAACTGCGAGGCGTAGCATTGAAGAGAACCCAACCACATCCACTCGAAGGCGTTCTCAAGAACTTAGAAAGAGCTCGAGTTGGTGAAAACGAGAATGGAGGCTATTTTAGAGACATTATCTTTCGTAACTAAGTCAGAGCTAACTTACAGACTCTAAACTTTGTAATAAGAAAAGAATTAATTAAATAAAGTTATTTAAAAAAGTTATTTAATTTCTAAAATGCAAAGTGACTTATGGGCCACCTTGTATATCACAGCTTCCTACAGTTTCCTCAACTTTATATCTCAACTGTCGTTTTTAGTTAAGGAATAGTGCAGTGATAGCTTTATTGTACTATGAGGAGGAAGAATCCTTTTACAACATAAACACAATACACTGTTTAGGTATGTTAGCACTCCATTACGTTAACATGATCACACCCATGGCTACACTAGACAAGTTCAGTTCAAGCACCCAAAGGATGTGAATTATAGGATTTATGATTTTTGGTACAAAATGGGAAAAATTGGCCAGGAATTTCTACATTATTGCACTAACTACCAAGAAATAACTAAAAATGCACAAAACAGCTAAATATTGTTTCGATGCTGTTTTTCCTGCTAGACGCTAACACCAAATTTATAATGCAAAATCACCGAAATCAATGCATGCTCACTCTAGCATTAAAAATGCTATATTGGCAATACTGGGTCACAATGGTGTACAAAGAAAAATATATTTTAAGCATGGACCATATTAAGTTAGCCGGAATAATTTTTTTGTTATTCTACAACTGTGTAAAAGAAATATACGGAAAAACAATTTATAACATGCTTATTAATTACTCAATAAGTTGGTGTTATACGATAAACAACGCTAAATAATACATTTCTTCATCGAAAATGTTTAGAAAACTGCAAGAAAGGACAAATCGTAATATTCGAGAGCAGTGAACAATGTGAAATAGGTCCACAAAATTAGGTTCGAAAAAGTGGACAGTCGTGAGAGTCGAGAAACGTAAAAGTTGAGAGTTACATGTATATATATGCGCGTGTGTATTAAAAGTGGAAAACATAATATTGTTTTCATACAGCTGAGATTTTCGACCGATGGAAATCATGGATTCACTCACTTGACTTTTTTAAAGGAATTTGTAAAGTGGTACCTAAACTCGTTGGTGTGTATTATAGCATATTCATAATTAAATAGTCTTGCTTCTGGCCTCTGCAAAAATATGGACTTCAACTCTTCTCCCTTGCCTCATAACGGCTACTGTCATCAGCCAAACTCATTCGCACGCGAAACTAAGCTATAAAATTAGAATTTCGAGGAACCCGTAAAAAACTTATCTTCTCACATGAGCCAACATCCGGAAAATCAGTTTCGTTTACGACGACACATTTATTGCAGGTTTAGATTAAACACACATCAAGTTGTGGTTTTCTCATTTAAATTCAGATTGCGCCTTTGACGGAATTGTTAGTTCGTCGTAAAGGCCTGCTATATTAACAGCTTCAGATGGTCAATTTGGTGCCCTCTTTGTATTGTGTTAAAGTCCACTGCTATTCTGCCAATTAAGATGTGCCCTTTATTCTACAGCAATTATGTTTATGGGCCCTTAACTTATTTGAGGAAAAAGTTTAGGCGTATACTTGGTATTTTTGGAACCTCTCCACAGTGAGAGGTGGATTTATGTTAAATAATATCCTGAATTCTAATTAGAAGTTTTTCTGCTCTGGAGTTTTCTTATTGTACTTTCATGTGGTTAGCTGAAGGAGGTATAATGAACTGTACTGGAGTTATACTCTATTTGCAACTGAATTTTTCTTTTCCCAGAAATAAAGGTAAACTAAAAATATTTTAATATTATTGTAGATGCACTTCTTTTCTCCAAACATATATATATGCGTTATTGAGATAAATAGAACCCCACACTGGCACTTATAACGCTGCAGTTCCTTTCATAGAGAAGAGAGGCATGAGGAGGGCCAATTTGTAAATGCTGTAACTTTTACCTCTACTGAAGTAAATGTAACTTATTTGGGGTTACTGGAGTTATACAAGTAGCCTCGAGTTCATCAACCGATTATAATGAAGTGTACTGCAACATAAAAAAGAAATTTACAGGATATAGTTATGTAGATGGTAACTATCTAAAAGTTTACTTATTATGCTGTAAGTATATATTTGTAGACAGAGTGTGCTAATTACGTGACCGAGAAAGTTAGTGAGGTTTTATTGTGATTTTTTCTGACAGAAAAATTTAAGATTTTTCTGGCACGTGATTCAATGGCTATATGTGAATGTGAGTACAAAGTTTGCTAGAAATTAAATTTGCAGTCATGCTATATGGAGACAGTGCAAAATTGGACAGTTTTAAAAGTGGTATCGATTATTTCTCTTCATACCATTAACTTCATCAGCAATTGTACGAATATGACGGTAATACATTACAATTGGGACCATCAGTTTAATACAGGGAGTTTTTGGCAGGATACAATTTCCAAAGGGTTTTCCTTGCGTTAACCACAGAGAATTTATCAACGGTAACACAATAACAATGAGTTTATTCCAAGTTCACGCAGGTGTTTCATGATCCTTACTAAGAAGACGTTGTGGACCGCACAATAATTGCACTGGGATTAAGTTTGCAGCGTGAAAGCTTCTCATAAACCAAAATACGATGGCGAATTGTACAAGACAATCCCTGCAGACATTCTGCCTGGTGTTACACTACAGGGTACAAGTCAACAAGTCCCTTCATGAGGGTTGCATGGCAAATCGTAATTCACAGGCCGTAGCTGCAGCATGGCAGTTCAGCTCAATATATCACACCGTCTAACAAACCCGAAGGCGTTCTCTTCACCAACTTTATATTCTCTCATTTATAATGAGTTTTTTGAGTGGGTCCAAACGTCTGGTGTTCACACAGCTCGTTCGGAGTCAGATTAATGGTTCTTTGACCATGATTTATGTCGCCAAAATGGTTATGGGAATCAGATAAACTTTCAACTAGAGAGCGATCCCTGCATATTAGAGCGAACATTTTGCAAGGCAACGATGCAAAAACACTAATTTGAGCATTGTCGGCTGTTATTGGATGCAAGGAAGCCGCTATTTGGAGCGACACAAATGTGCCAACGTTGCTGTACTCTTAAGGTAACAAACATCCTTCCTAGCTTGAAATGCGATCATAAATTAGCTCTTGCATGCAGCGGGGCAGGCGACACATGAAATCGGGTGGAGTTGTGGGTTAGAATTGGGAAATATATTGGCAAATCTGCTCTGATTTCTCCTCCAGTTGTGAAGGCTGATATGGAGCGAGGGTGAATTGACCCAGAAACACATTTTTTTGACAAAAATGAAAAAGCACAAAAATTATTTTTGTATATATATGTAATCAGGCAACTTCTGCTTACTTGGTGGGTGGCATTTTACGGATTTGGTAGCTGTAGCTAATACGAAGCTTCGAGACACCGAAGTACTCTAAATATGTATTTTCACAGAAAATGCTAGTAGCACCTTTTTTACGATTTTTAGATTTGATTAGATTATATAACTGGTAGTAGATGCGCTAACCGGCCCATTCCCAAAGAGTAGCCGAAACTGACACTCCGGCTGTCTATTAGATATTGCTGTTATGTCAGACATATCTGAGGCGCAAGTGAAAGTGGAGAAGAAAGAGATCAAGTAACAAATATATACAATATATTATATCTATGCCAAGCCTAGAAGGTGACTGTGCAAGCGCTCTTAGTTGTAGCAGATAATGGGGGACCCAAAGACTTTCGTTTAGTTAGGGGCATTATAGATAATGGTTTAAGATGTCCGTTCAGCGATGGTATGTGACTGTTGGAAGAGAAGTTTGAAGTCGTGGAGGGTGTTGCTCTCAATATTTATCAAGGCCTTTTAAGCGTGCCGATTGTCTATGTACCGGCAGCTTTGGATGCCAGTCCATTCCAAATCTTCACTCTGAGGTACAGGTACAACTACTGGCACAGAATAGTTCTTTGATTTTTATGTTTGAGTTTTTTGCCTTTGTTTCGGAGGCTTATATTTTTAAGATTGGTGCTTATGCCCCCACTCCATTCAACTCATAGATGTACCTCTTTGAGATAAGTGTTGTAATTTTTTGATGGTACCACTTGTATAGCAGCAATCTGTTTTCAATTGCGTATTTTTTCTTCATTGCATGGCTAGAATGATCTGCAAAAGTGGTCATGCTTCCAATAACTGAAATTTTGGGAGTACGATACCTATGCATTAAAACTGCTAATGCGTGATGTACATAATCTCAAATAATTATTCCAGTGTGGATACGACAGTATATGATAAATTATTAGACTTATATAGTGAATAAGAAATTATAGTGAACGTATTACCATAGGATGAAGTGTCACTGTTTCTTGTGGCATCTTCTCTACTTCAAATATGAAGAAAACTCTTGCTTGAAACTTACCTTATCTACTATTGTAGAAGACATTTTATAAACTTATATTTTTCGCCATAAATACTGTCGAACTTAACAAGGCTTACAACAAAAATAGCTTGATTAGGTTTTTATAATCATGCAACAAATTTCATGAACCTGCACACCGATGCTTTGCTTTTGCACGTTAACGCAGGTTTATTATTGCGCCAGCATCAGTAAATTTTCTTACACATGGTACACCTCACCAATAACAATAGTACCAAGTACACTTTGCAGTTTCAATGCAGTAAGTTAAACCAATTTTAATTTTACACTAACCATTAAGAAATTCTGTTACTCATATCAGCCTTGAAAAGTTCAGGGTTCAATGCACTTTAATTTTAACCCTGTAAATTAACACACATTTACCACTACATCGACTACATTCGCCCCATCGCACACAACTTACATCATCAATAATATTCCGTGCTAAAGACCCATTAGAGTTCTAATGCTGCAACTTACCTCACACTTGTATAATATTGCAATGACCACCACCAACGCCCCATTGCACACCATAAATCTCACCAATAATATTCAGTGTTAAATAAACACTAGAGCTTCGATACTGCAGTTTACAGCACGCTTACTATTGCACCCCGTCCACAAGCATGCCCCGTTACACACATCAGACTTCACCTGCCCTTCCCCTTTGACCTGTAAAGTGCGATGGCATTTGCCTAAGTCATTTGTAAGCGATTAATCAATAAAATTTCTAAGGGAAAGAGAGTCTAACATCAGGAGACCTCTAAGTTTCTGTCACCATCCGTTCTAAAAATTCGCGCACATTACTGAACGAAAGGGAAAAACGTTAGGACACAACCAGGTAATGGCGGTTCTGAGAAGACTGCAATCATTCAATCGAGTCTGCCTCGTGAATAAATCTTTTCCAAGTTGCAGCTACACTTTGCTTGCATTGCACCTCGTATGTTAACCCTTTACCGATCCGCTGTAAGACGCTCTACTATAAGAAGTAGCATTATAGAAGTGACAATATATGTGGTAACTTGCTCGGTAAATGTTAATGGACTGGGTGACTTGATTAAGAATATGCTCTATACGAGTTTAGAGGAACAGGAGCACATACTGAACTCTATTTGTCAATCCTTTAGGTTTTGCTGGGGTAACTGTTGCGTCGCGATCGAAACGGTGGTATTGCCACGATTATTGATTCATAATTCGGTTAGGTTCGATTAGGTTAGCGGTCTATCCTAAAATTACAAATAGATACTTTGAAACTTCAAGATATCGACTCGTCCATCACACAATAGAAGCGATGTCAATAATTATTCTGTAGATTGTATCTACTGTATCTATGCAGTAGTTTTTCAGACCCCTTTATATGTATACGAGCGGTGAAATTTCATTTCTGTCCTGATACGTAGAGTATATTTAACTTCATTACAGATTGGAGTGTGATAACTTGTTGCACACATACTTGTTAATCCCGTGTACAAAGAGTACCCCCGTTAATAATAATTTAGATTAGAATGGAAACAAATAAGTAAATAAGTAAACAAATTAAAATATCACCGGATTACTCGTACAACGTCGAACATTTAACTTAAAACTTACTTCTAGAAAACTGCTATTGTTGTCTTGTGTTTACTGGTACTTATATGAGTCTTGACTTTATTGACAAATTTGTTTTAGAATCTCGTAGTTGATAGGACTAACCATGCAATCTTCACAGACAAAAGCTTCCTAAAAGAACAAAATGTTTAATCTTAGTGGCGGCGCTCATTGAAGTTCGGCGAGATGAAACGAACTCTTCCAGCCGCAGCTTCCTCTTTTAATGAGTTTAATGGTACAGAAACGACTGCGAATGACCTGCGAAGATGATTTCAGAAGCCCTCAAAGTGAAACCAATAAGAAAACGAAGAGAAAATTAACATTTTTAGCTCGCATAATTAGTGGCGACTTGTGATGAAGGGGCAGACTACGAATGCAGGAGCTGCTGTCAAATCCAGTTTGTTCGGAAGACAGCGCTATATTGTAGGGGGCTCAGACCATGACAGGTTCTAGCCAGGAATGCTAAAATTTGATGGTCTGCAGGATGTGTGGGACCGACGAGAAGAAACTTTATGCAAATAGCGACTGATGGATGATCGGCCAGGGCCCACTTTCATTGTTTCTGGAGTTGTTATGTCTTGTAGACGACAAGCGGAAGCATTGATGTGGCTCCGAAATGCTTTGGGAGATGCACTGCAGATGGATTTAAAATGGATGGATAGTGCCACAAATGGAACAATTCTTACTGGACTTACGACAAAAGGATTGTGTAAAGAGAGGAATGCTCGTTGGACTTACTACAAACAGACTGTGTCATGAGTAGAGCCCGGATTTCTATGCCCTTAAAAATAAGCGAAATAGCCATAAAAGTCTAGGCAAAATAGCCCCATAAAATATGCTCTTATATGCTCTTATACCCTCCTTTCTATGCTTTATATGCTCTTATTAATAGAGAAGTTAATCCTCTGTGCAACCGTTTTCTATCATAGTTACACAAAAAACCATGTAAAAAAGTTTTATGGTGGTCTAGGTTATTTTGTATTTTAAACTGGTAGCTAATGAAATAACATTCATCCTAAAAATCATTTTTAATATATTTATCAAGGCACCAACAGAGAACATATATTAGAATTTCTACAAATACAGATTAACCCAGGAATAGATAACTAGATAA
Source organism: Parhyale hawaiensis (assembly GCA_001587735.2). Lineage (NCBI taxonomy): Eukaryota > Metazoa > Arthropoda > Malacostraca > Amphipoda > Hyalidae > Parhyale > Parhyale hawaiensis. The sequence goes on from LQNS02278182.1 coordinate 646,498, forward strand.
CAATGAAATCGGGAAAAACTTCGTTAAGAATGAATTCTGGAAACGTATCAATAACAAATAATACAGAAAATATATTAATTATCTACCAGTACGTATGTACAGACATACTTGATGTCTGCAGCTCGAGCACTTGTACCAGAATGACATGCTAGATTGGAATACGAAAGAAAACGGTTCACAAAAAAATGATTTCATATCATAGAAAATGGAGACAGGGTATATTTGAAAGATTTATGTTTTCCACAAAGTAAACACTAATGTTTAATATCTGTGTAATTCATTATAGCTGCTATAAATATATTTCAAAATGGGATGTTATTGCTATGTATTTCAAGGCAATAGTCTCAACTTCTATGCTTCAATAGGCGTATATATGCTTTATATGCAAAATAGTCAAATGCCTATAAAGCATATTTTTTTTCTATGCTCTTATAGGCGTTATAGCTTTTATGGGGTTAGGGCATATAAATCCGGGCTCTAGTCATGAGGAATGCTTGGTGGACTTATGACAAAAGGAATACACAAAAAGCAAAACGTTTCTTGAACTTTCAACAAATGGAATTTGCAACACGCTGACTGTTAAAAAGACTTTAATTCAATGCTGCAGGCTGGCGCTGCAGCAGTTTCAGTTTCTCCACACGCGCATGTTAGTGTGCTTTGGAAGAACGCATCAAGCAATCGACAAGTTTTGCTCTATTAAGGGAAGATAGTTTGGAACACTTAGGGTTGTAAAACACACGAGCTCAATGTCCCACCTCCGCGCAATTTCTTACTCTCAAATTAAGAAGACGCACTACTAGGATTCGCTGACCCATGCCCCGCCTCCCCGTCACTAACCTTCGCTACAGAATTCACAAGTTGGGCCAGTCTTTGAGCGCAGAGGAGAAAAAACATGGAGGCCAACTTAAGCTGCACAAGTCACCTTAATAGTTTTTTCTTTTTAATATAATAAGAAACCATAATACAGTCCAGCCTGTAGTTCTGATCAACACCAACATCTACTTTTAATTTTTTGCCCTTATGACCTGGAAGACACCAGTATATTCCTTTACCCTCTCACCATAGAATTAAGCACGACTTTCAATGAATGCAATAATACTTCATTGTTTGCAGCAAATTGCCTCAGTTACGTAGTTCAGCCTTGAATACACGCATATTTCAGTATACACATGCAGGTATAATAAAAAAAAATATGCATTTGCATCGTCGTGTTACAAAGGAAACCTGCTCAAGCGCTCATCAAAAAGGGCCTCAGTGTAAAGTTAATTCAATAGACCTCGATATTTTCCAGGCTTGCAACCTCTGCTGCTAGTTGAATTACTGGCATCCATTCACCAGCCGCATGCAAACACTAGCCTCATATAAATTTATTTATTTTGTTTCAGTTAACTCTTTTTAATGCGCGCTCTGCCCAAGTGAATATAATTGGAAGAGGGTATGCTCGCATGACCAAATCAAAGAAACACGTGATGTCACAGCGCCCCACAGCCTATCGCACTTTAGCTGGCTCCACGCCGCAATAAAGGGACTTCATTGTTGGGCTGTGACGTCACTGGCGGCTTTGAGTTGGTCACGTGAGAGAATAATCTATGTTATTTTCACTATGGCCCCTGACCCTCTTTTACCTCGCACCTTCCTTCATTTCTCACGACATAAATGAACACATTGGGCCTCAGTCTTAGCTTCCTAGTGCAACTCTGTGAGGAGTTTAAAATTATTTACGACGAGAGGAGATATACATAGTGTTACTAGCTGCCGTTTGTAGCATTATGTAAAATATGCTAACGTAGTTTACGTTGTGCTCTTGAAAAGCCTCTTTCATCGATAGAGAATTCTCTGTTCCCAGCAATACTTTCAGCAAAACTAACTTACAGCCCTAAAATGAAGTCGTTGTAAGTAAATATCTCCAGTGTGTGACACATACATAAATTGTTCTTTTGAAACGGATACTAATTTACGCATGAACTTAAAGACTGAACAGCAAATTAATCGCCTTTTGTCTGTTTCCAATTTTCGGTTTTCGTAAGAAAAAACTAGGCCTACTATGGATTTTTCAGATAAGTCACAACTTTATGTATGGGCAAGTATATGCTTCACTGATTAGCGCATAATAAATAAGCAATACAGCAAAATATTGCTCAGTGAAAACCTAAGAAAATTACAATTATTCAGAAGCTTGGTGCAGAAATACACGTACAGTATATTGCACCAATGCAGCGAACACACTGACTTCTTTGTAATAGGACTATTATTGCTGCAGCGATGCAAGAAACCATCTTGCTCCACATACTATTCATACAGCTGCAGCGCATTTTTCTCCTGCTTCGCACGCCACTGAATGGTAAATCTATATGCTTCCTAAACATAAATACGAAGAATTACTCTCCATTTTCACGCGTCGCTGGTAATAGTACTGCTGTGTAAACATGAAGTACGAAGAATGTTTTTCCTCTTCATACGTCAGTTCCAAAGGAAGCAATATAATATACAGGTCACAGCTTTTGGTTTCAAATTTTCTTCCTTTGCGCTCAGTGCCTTCTGCGTATTGCTGTCCAAATTTTAAATTGATTAATTTTGCAAATATCTACTGCATTTTCGCTGACTAAATCAGACCGTGAAAGCTCATCTCTCTCTTTCTGACGCTCTACAGTTTCTTATGCAACCATCGTCAAGACTGTCTTGGACCCGGTAGTAATATTGAACACTTGATGCTGCTAGCTAGCATCAATATTGTATTATCGCGAGTGTATCGGCATTGTCAATCTCGCTGACAGGATTTACAAGGTAAATATACGAGGAACTAAAATATGAGACGGAGGCTCGCTGAGGGTATTATTTTTCTCAGCCTCACTATAATTTTTATCAGTTTCCTTAAAATCAGAAAAAAGGGAGGCCACGCAAGTTTGCGCTCAGGGCGATCCTGAGTAAGCTATGCAAGTTTACACCTTGTACGGGCTTTTTGAAGAAAAACATCAGTGGTTATAATTGCATTATTTATATTTTTTTATTAAGTAAAGCAGTGCCTTTGTAGTCTTTTTTGAGACATATTTAGGTTTGATTTACTGTTTGCTGCCACATGCATTTTATGTGGATGAATTACGATGCTGATGTATTGTAAATACTCACAGCAGAATTACTTTTTAGCAGACTTTTTCGTGTTAGTTTGTTTTCACTGAATTATTTTTAAGATATTCCGACCACCAATTAACTGCAGTATCTGTTGACCAATACAGTGGTTAGTGACCTTTATACGGTATACATCATGGACGTGTTAACATAAATTCGTCCAGCTACTTATGTCACGTAGCTAATTCTTTTGAGAAAGTCCGCTGTGTTTGACCTGTATGCAATTCTTTCGCAAACGTTGCACCTTGTCATTTTACTCGCATTGCCAATTTACACACAGATGCGAGTGATATAGCATAATGCATTCCTCCGTTATATCGCACTGCAAAAAATCATGTTGCGTTGCGTTTTGTAAATAAAAAATCTATTTCTCCAAGCATGCAGTCACTTGCAAAAATCAATTCTTTTCTTGAGTATATCAGAAAAGAGTCTAAAGCTAAATCATTTCACATTTTGCATTTACCTTTCTGCAAAGAGCCATGAGCGGGTACTGTTTTTTCCCAAAGACTAAAAAGTGCCTTATTGCGCCCATAAGCACGAAGTGAAACACATCGATCATAATTTATTTCGAATCTATCCATAAAGCTTCAAAATTTCGCCTAAAGTTTTATTAGAAAAGAATAAAATGCTTTCAAAACTGGCGTGCCTTGCGGACGACGTTCAATGAAGCCCTTCAATAGCTTCGAACTTTGTTCTAACACGTTATTTCCATAAACTTCCACAACTTCTCGTTCTCTTGAAAAAAGACACCATTTTGCGTTGTACCAACAAACACGCAATAGCGCACCTCGACTTCAGTGAACTTGGCTCTTCGGAGGGGCATCAGCATTCACTTTCGTTCATTCGAAATCACTTATGCAGCGCTCGGCGTTCTGCTAACCAAAGAGGGACCATCCATAATAATGTGGCCAGTGACGTCCTGGACCGCTATTACTGGACCCTTCACCCTCATTTGGACGTCAGGATAACGATCACTGACGCCTGACGACTCCGACAACAGTGACCCTTTCATTGTGAGCCTCGGCGCCTAGCAAATTTGTTCATTGCAGGCGATGCAACTTTGTGTAGTATATGTACTTGCCTTAGTAAAACCAACGTTCAGAGCATTTTTACAGGACAGTAGAGTTGTGAAAGTGTCGGAGTAAAACCAACACTTCATGAGTTAGTAGAAGAACTAATATTTCAGGTATTAGCATGAGGAAGTGCACCGGCAGAAGTAACGGACTAAAACTAAATTTTAAAGCATTAGGACTGGAATGGGAACTGGCAGAAGTGACATATGTACATTGAAGCGAAGCACCCAAAGAAAAAAATTAGGGATTCTGGTAAATCTAGGCTTCAAGTATCAGCAACGAAACCAGCTAAACACGCGTCGTTATGAACCGAGGCGTAAGGAATGAAGCAGCAAGCAGCGTACCCCGCATCGGTGCTCTTCGTGCTGTTGTAGAGAATGGCTCTAGCTGTTACTTTAACTCCAGCTTCCCCTCCCTATTTTTGTTAGTTCGCCTTGTGGCGCTGCAGTTTTAGAAAACGTTTTCATCCTGATCGCTCCTGCTAACATTGTTGGTGATGAAAAGGCTCGTATTTTGACCTAGAAGACTGAAAATGTGCCAGTGAATAGGCTTTCGAGACGTACCTGAGGTGGAGGTGAGAGTACCATTCGACGTCTGGTCGCTGCAGCTCGTGGCCTCCCACTCAACGTCGTACCACCTCGCAAACCTGTCCCTGGTAGACCTAACGGACCTCGAAATCTACTGCAGAAACCCAGTATCGCTACTTCACACACATGAGATGATGTGCGCAACGTCACCTGGATTTCGTTCGAAGACTTTAAAGATACTCAAGGTACCAAAATTTAATCATCTGTTATTTATGACATTCTTAATCGTTTCTGTTAATATGATGAAGACTTTGATGATAATGACTTTTCAGTCTTGTAGCGAACAGACGAGCTGACAGGAGGAAAAGGGGACAATCGGGCTGACGAATCATCACTAAAAATAAATAAAAAAGAGACAGACAGACAAGGACCACCTAAAACATACCCTTATTGGTGGATGTAAGAAAAAGGAAATGGGAAAAAAATGTAAGCAATAGGACGTTCGGTTTTCTTAACAATCAGAAACGTTCTTAATAAAATTGGCCCGGTGTACTTTAGTCTGTGCCACACATTTATTCTATATTAAACTAATAGAAAACAACTACTAATTTATTACTGGAGAATTTTAATGTGTTTCGCCTTTGAATGCAGAAGAAAAAGAGATGAGAGAATAAAAAACCGTACGCCATTGAAAGCAAGCCCACATTTGAAAAAGAGAGTGATAAAAATTGAGCTATATGACAAGAACTAGGGGAATAGAATATTTTCTCCGAGACTTGAGATGAAAAGCACACAAGAGAAAAAAGCCTAATAAACGAATTTATTCCCAAACCACCGTTGGTGCGATGTATAAATTATATGAATGTTAATTTCCACCAAAAGCAGTCAAAGAAATAACGAGGCTCCCTTCGCCACATCTGCGGAGCTATTTCGAGATGGAAATGTGAACGTTTCGCAGCAGATAGATATACCATCCACAGATAAAATAAGAGGCCAAACGTAAATTAACCAGTTCGAGAGATCACATAATATACTATTTTTAAGGCACAATGGAGTAATAACACTTTGAAATACAAAAGTATAATGAAATTGAATTTTATTTATCAGTTCTCAAAATAAAAAAAACTATGTATTCCGTTGAATAGTTTGAACCTTCGTCTCCTCAAGAAAGAAGTTCTATCTGATGAAGAAACAATGGACGTATCTAGTGATATCGATAGAAATATGGAACCCATGCACGACGGTGTCTCACACAGGTTCAACAAAAAGTCGGGCAAGAAAAAATAAGAACATAATAAATCATCATCATTAGACGGATGAACGTGGAAGGAAGTACAGTGGGCAGCAAGAAAAGACGCCCAGAGGGAATAGCTAGCTGAGACTAAATAGAACTTCAAAACTCTGTGTACTAAACGTACTGAAAGCAGGTGTGGTATAGACGAGGTGCTTGCGTTTTGGTGAGAAAGATGTGTTAAGGTAGGCTAATGTGTCAGAGTAGATGAGACGGGTTACAGTAGACAATTTAAGGTGCATTAAGAGAGGAGTATCTTAGAGCACATGAGGTGCATTAAGCCTGATGCTCACGTAGGTACGACTTTCTTCGTCGTTATTTGCTTCGTCGTTGTTTGCCGTGACCTCGACTACTGTATAGTTTGACCATAGACTACACTACACATGATGAGCTCTATGGTTTGAAGTAGCTAAACAGAGCTCTAACAAGCAGAAATGTAAAATCTTTGTGAATTTAAATTCACTCAGTACTTGGAGAGATAACCGAAAGTTTACCAGTGGCAGATACCATAGTGTAAAATTTGTAGCAGTTAGAAACTGCGTTAAATTTTTCTGTGCAGCTTAACGATATGCAAGATGGCTGCGGCACGGTAACCGAATTATTCGAGTTAGCTCTATGCTCAAAACCCTGACGAAAATATTAAACGGCCACCCGACTTCGAAGTGGATGAGTCTCCTCAAGAATCGTCGGTCAAAGTGCGTCAGGTTGAAACTAAGAATGTGAATATAACAGCGTTGCCTGGGTGCATTGCACTTAGAAAAGAGAAAACAATACATAACCGTGGATTTCTACGGGTCCTGCTGGTAATTCCAAGACTTGCCCAACCATGATCTCTTTTCTGCAGTCCGCGAAACCGTGCCCTCTGTCAGTCAACTGTTCCAGTTCGTGATAAGCTTGGCACTCGGCAACTTGATAGCTTATTTCCCATCATGATAGCAACATTACTACTTTTATGCCTATGTAAACTATCTGTCTGTCTATCTTTATCAATAGGCCCTTGTCAATCTTGGCTAGTTTTGCTTAACGTTGATGGACAGGTCGTGATAATGCATTTCCAGTCGATTGCCATTTATTCAATGAACTTCGGGCATTTTCTGTATAATGAACCTCAAATGTTCTCTAGCGTAAGTCCAAGTTTTACACGCCAACATGCATGTTCCACCCCCTCAGTAGTAAGCACCAATATTGCAACATTAATATTGGCGGAAGAAGTCATATTTATTGCATTCATATTTATTCGAGATAGGAGAATCTTCCAGGGGTCTCTGTTTCAGTTGTGTTCTGGACATGTATATGGTGATCGTTATGAAACTTGAAAAACATTCCCAGCTTCTTTTTATTCTCGTCATTGACATAGTCCACGCTCGTACTGCATCTATACTGTTGTACGTTTAACTTAAAAAAGAACTAAAGTGACTTGGATAACAGTTACTTCCATGATGTTGGGAACGTGCATATTTCTCATCCCTTTATTCGTCCATATACTAATAAATCATTGATACATTAATCATTGCTTTCACTGCAATAAACTTCTAATATTTTTTCTTGAGTCGTCCGGCGCGGTGCCTATCACTCGCACGTTCATTTATCACGCGTGCAATCAATGATGTTCGAATCAATTGGATTCACATGGTGATTGTAATGAGCTGTCTGTGCAGCACATCATTTCTCTGGCCAGCTTTGACGACCCGTCGATTGCTGAGGGTGCACGTGTGAAATAGGAAGGGCTGGAAAGTCAATAGGTGACTACGAATATTCGCACAGTGCAACATTCCTCTTGGTAACTGTATAGATCAGTCGTGTTTGCCCTGAAGACTTAACATTGTCAGTTTGGTACATTGTTTCAAGACACGAAGCTTTCACGACTGCTCCACGGCTGCACACCGTTGGAGTGTGGACTAGAAAGTTCATATAGGTGATCGACTAGTTCCGTTCGCTGGCTTTAGTTTTCTATCGTAACACTGATAAACTAATCTTGTTTGCCTCTACGCATGGAAGGTGAGCTGGAAAATCCGTATAGATGGCCAGCGCGTTCTGTAACCATTCTGCTGACACTCGGCACGTTTGTAAATTAAACTAATGATTTACAAGTTTCCGTTAGACGCTTGAGGCTTGAGTTATAACTACGTTCTATAATATTATTTACAGCTATACCTATATGCCAAAGGTCGGCATCTCCGATTATGTTACAATGGCATAATCGGTGATACGATGGCCATCGCCATTGTCCTTACGAAGTCGATGGCAATACCATCGCTCCATCGGCATCGGAACCAAAAATCGCCAATTTTCATCGGCGATGACCTACGATAAAATAACCGTCGGCGATGGTCATGGTAGGGCGTCACAATTGGCGATGGACCATCGCATTAACACATTTTAAAATGCAAACATCTCAGACCACAAACATTGGATAAAAGTAGCATCTCTTATAACCTCGGCCTGTATGCGATTTTCAAACCAGCAATACTATTCCTATCTGATAAAATGTGCGAAATGTATGGCCCGGCTTCTTAATTGACATTGTTAGGTCTGGGAAATGTATTAAAATAAACTTTGTAACCCCCTCTTCGTATTAATGTTACTAAAACAATGAATGATTCAAATTCGTAAGGCTGTTTTTCTGTGGTTTTATCCCTATTTCATCGGCATCGGAAGTAGAACTGATGACGATGCCCATCGTTTGCCATCGCCGTTGGCATGTTCAGTCATTTCATCGGACCATTTCTTCCTCATAACACCATCGCCGATGGAGAAAATAGCCACCGCCGATTGTGTGATACCATTTCCAACGGACCATCGCTATCGCCGATGGATTTTGCGATCTTCCATCTATAATGTTTATCTGATGGCGATGGTTTACACACCATCGCCATCGTATAATCGGCGATGGCCATCGTGCCAGGCTCTGCTATATGCTGTATTAATTTTATATCCCAGTGGCTGGTCTGTGTGGAGTATGACGGCAGTGAGCCAAGGAACTAAAACCAATGCTTCGGCTCCTCTTTAAGAATGGACCGCTAGGTCCATCCATCCACTGTGTAATAAATCCCAGTTTGTCGGATGGTTGCTCCGCTGGTTGGTCTTGCTGTTTTTAATCAACATGACCTACGAGAAACTTGTTTGGCTAAATTTGCAATTACAAACATTGAATACCCCTAACTACCTCCTAGCGGTATCATGGATACTGCATCTCAATTCCGTCTCACAGAAAAGTTGTATTTACTATGAGCGCGTGATGCTTAAATTGAGTATAAGTTTAGCGAAGGAAGAGGGACCGATATTCTTCATGCAGAGCAGAATAAGGAAAAGTGCGAATAAAAGAGAATTTTGTTGAGGAAATTTATTTATTTTTTTTTTTTGCGCCTTCATTTCACGACAACGCAGGTCAGTAGTATCTAAAAACATATTTACTCCAACTATATCTGCTTAATAGTACATTCAAGTACTTGAATGGCTTCAACGACGTACCCATAACGGGACTCTTTGAAAGAGACCTTAATGATCGCTTGCGAAACAACGGTCAAAAACTCAAGCATAAAGCTCGAAGAACAA
>LQNS02278182.1:702604-750361 GCA_001587735.2 Parhyale hawaiensis
TTTGGTGAAGATATGTCCATCCGTTTGTTTGTTTGTTTGTCTGCGTCATTTTTCTTGATGCCATAACTCAAAAAGTTATGGATGGATTTTGATGAAATTAACATGAGTTGTTAGGTATATAACAACAAAAATATGACTAAAGTTTGGTAATGGTCCGTTTGTTCGTTCGTTCGTTTGTCACTGTTTTTAATTTTATACTTGTTAGCACAATATCTAAAAAAATAACGAATGGATCTTTATGAAACTTATAGCAGTTGTTAGTAATAGTAAAGGACATAAATGATCAAATTTTAGTGCAGATCGGTTTTTTCGTTTGCATGTTTGACTCATATTTGTCATAACGTTTGTTAACAGTATAACTGAAAAAATTATGAACGGATCTTCAAAAAAATTGAACTAGCTGTTATTAATATAGAAAGGCACAAATGATCAGATTTTGGAGTTTATGCAAAGAAAATTATGGTTTCAGAGCCTATTTGAATTTTTGCTACCGTTGTCTCACTTGGCGGAGGTATGCGCTCTCAGAGTGCTCTAGTTATTATATATAGACGATGTGCTAAAGAAATTAAGTTACAATATCGTGGGCACGCTGGGACGAGAAAGAGTTATCCGGGTCCACATAAGGCATTCGTACGCATAACTTGATGCGAAGACGAGCGGCTTGCACTTCCTCCCGTCATATATTTAAAGTCGGTAGCAAGATAGGGTAACATGGACGACGTGCGAGCTGTAGTGCTTGCGAATGCTTAGGGTAGCCCCGGCATTATTAGCTGTACGGGTAGGAGTATGGCGATGATTTACCGACGTGGAAGCAGCGTTTTTCATGTTTTGAAGTGAAGAGCAGAAAGGGCAGGTGCGTTGGGTCTCCCGTAGATAAACCACGCCGTTATGCTGGGCGTCAACAATGCGACATTTGTTAACGGTCATTTGAAACGGCCTGGTGAGATAAATAGTACGATTCTTGGATGATAACTAATAAGGTAAATTTTTACGAAAAAAACATATGGCCACAGCTAATTTCTTGCTAGATATTGATAGTTGTCTATTAGAGAAGCGCAGCAATACCCATATCAGTCGGAAATGCATAGTTTTGGAGATATTTGATTTTGAAGTTCCCATTGTTTTGCTATGAGAGAAAATAACTGGCGACATTGTTGGCTTGCTAACGACCCTATGGGAACCTAACCGAAAGTTCCTAACTTAACCCAGCCTAACCTAACCCAGCTTAACCTAATCTAACCCAAGCTAACTTAACCCAATCTAACTTGACTCAACCTAACTTAGCAAACCTAACCCAACCTGACATAACCCAACTTAACTTTACACAACCTAACCCAACACAATCAAACCAACCATTATAACCCAAAAACCTATGAAAAGAGGTTCTTCATTACACTGCGAGTGTGGTTATTTTCTCTGGTAAGAAAACAATGAAAACTACAAAGTTAACTATCTTGCAAATTATGTATTTCCGACTGATGTGGGTAGGTATCAATGCACTTCTTTAATAGACTACTATTGATATCTTAGTAGTGAATTAGCTGAAGGCCATAGCGCTCTTTTGTGAAAGAATACCGATAATAATTATCGTACGCTGCTGATAATAATACAGAAAGATAATAGTGTAATACCGTAATGATAGAATAATTTAATATGCAGAAATAGCTACGATTTCTTGGGTGTAGTCACTCACACAGAGCGTCATCAAAAAATACTTTAGTCTCATCTACAAAGGAAAAATGTTTTACAACTTTGTGCAAATTGCGTGTGAACAGTGCTGGAACTTGTGAGTCTAATCCGTCAGTTGGACTCTATATATCCTATTCTATGTTCTATTTAATAATTGTGGCATTGATAATTTATTATCTATACGATTATGTCTTCTGTTTTGCCTAATTAACGGCTCAAAATGATTACGGCAAAATTTTACTTCACGGGTTATAAAAAATAAACACTTTTTCTTTTAATATATGTCTTCTTTGTTGTAGAAACCGAATCTGAAGTCCGTTTTATTCGCTCGCCTCTAGTCTTTAAGTTATATGGAAAATATCTCTGCCATTGTTTTCCTATGGAGAAAATAAACAACGATGGCACACTGCAACGGACAACCTTTTAAATAAGTTTTTAACCCAACCTAACCTACCGTAACCTTAGATTAGATTGTCCATTGCACTGAGCCATAGTTGGATATTTTCTCCCATTGGAAAACAGTGTGATAGGTTTTTTCAATAGCTTGAAAACTAGAGGCGAGCAAATAAAACGGACTTCAGATTCGGTTTCTACATCAAAAAATACATATACCTAATAAAGAAAGAAAGGTTTCTAATATGCCTGTAAAGTACAATAATACCAAGATTACAACCGTACAGCATAGCGAATATGAAGGTTTTTCATTTCTTTGTAAGAATTGATACATAACATATTCTAAATTTTTAATGCATATGTGTACTAATGTATGGAAACGAGTCCTGACCACTCGAGCTCTTACTTTGGTATCCCCTAACATTCGTTTTCTGTGAATGTACTGAAGGAGAAAACGATTACTTTTATTTTTGGAGTGACTACATATATTGCAGCGATTCTGTGACGGGGAATTTGAAAGAATAAAAATTTATGAACTGTGATTCGTAATGCGCACTCTCATTCGGGCCTACAATGTAAGTCTCCAAGTTGTGAGGGAAGACATTATTTTAGACCTAAATATGTAAAATCTAGCAATAAATACCTATAGTTACTCGAATTTTATGTCATATCGGTATTCTAACAATTTGAATAATAATGCCTGTCCAACCGCACTTGAAATCAGTTTCTTCCACGTATTTTTCTAACATTGCAATGCTTTATATTGAAGCCAGTTATTCAGAAGTACCTTGGTACAAGGTCTGCTAAGCTCGTTACTAATATATACAATCACAATCAAAAAATGGTCTAAAAATTTGACTAAAAAGTCACTCAAAGAGTCAAAGTCAGCAGATTTGCACTATTATGATATTGTTTCAGTCTTCGGAATAAGAGTAATACTTTTAATTCGTAGGTTAAACCTTTTATTTTGGTGATGGGGCTATTTTTGTCCTCCTCACAATTGACTTTGATACTGTAAAGAATATATAAATGTTGCAATACCTCCACGTTTCCCAATTCAGTATCAGGTCATGGAATGGTTCTCTCTTTTCCAAACTGCAAGCGAATGAAAAAATTTGAAATTGGACACAATAATAAACTTGAGTGCGACATTCAAAAGATAGTAACAAAGCACTCGTCTGCTTTCCAACTCATTTCTAACAAGCTTTTTTTTTTCTAGAACTGAGAGTGTTTGGTTATACTGTATTTTGAAAATAAAATATTAGGACAAAGTAAGCTTTCTGAGGAACGCGTCTAGAATGTTACAGATTCTGGCTTTGAAATATCCAGAGAAATTGTAATGCTTTACTATACAATTAGGGCCAGTCGAGTTGCTCTTAATTGCAATGTGATACTTCAATACGAATGGCGAAATTTTACTCAACTTCAACTCTGAGCATCGGTTCTACTTTCAGGCGCTCATAACACGCACATTGCTCGTCTCAATCGTTAATGGTGAACAGGTAACGCTTGGAACTCATTCCACAGTAGTGAATTCAACCCTAGAGAGTTAGATTCCAAATAAGTAAAAGTTAATTGGACTAGATTATTTTGGTACTAGTGGGCTACTTGAACTACAACAAATTCTGAGCTACGGAGGGAAAGTTTCACGGACTCTTGTTATAATGATAAAATAATGTGGATCTTAGACTAAACTTTGAGTAAATAGTAATCTCGCTGAGATATTTACAACAAGATATGCGCCTTGCCACCGGATCACGCTCTTTTGTGTACAAAAAAAAAAAAAAAAACTTTTAGTTGCGCATGTTTTAGCTTAAAGCATGCAGACCAGTATCGCCTGTAAGCGAATAATTTTTGATCATTTACAGTCATTCATTCATCGAGAATTAACGAAAATCAAAGTATTTGTAATATATGCACTCATTTCCTGGGCGGATTTTAACGATGCTATTAATGCCTCGAATGGCTGAATTATCAAAATAAGTTAATTTTTCGTCGCAGTCGATTCAGTTCAGGCTTTAATGATACATGTATTGGTCCGTAATTCTGCACGACTTCAGAAAAGAAGAAGTGTTGTCCCGCAATGTCACGTTCTTTAATTCTAAACTCCAACCTGTCGGCAGCTAGAAGAACTTGTTACGGCTACTGACGGGATATTGTTCAACTTGAGTGGTTTAGCAGAATTGTGTATGTTTATAGGTGAGTGTCTGTTTTTTATATGTGCGGGTTGAGCTTGCTTTATTACTCGGCGTTAGTATAGGACATGTCCGGATTAATGATAACGTGACTGTCAGTTCCGCTTTGGTTCAAGCTACGCTGATCTGGTTGTAGTCTTTCGTTTTATACTTCGTGGAAGTAGGTATGGCATTTTGTGCTCAAACTGATGATTTAAAACTCAACTGAACCCTAAACCGTAGAAGGGTAATTTACTAAGCATTAAATCCTGTTATTCATATGTGACTGACGTTGGCGAAAATCTGGTTAATTTCATAGAAAATGGTGATTTATTGCGAGTTTCGGGAAAATTACAGAAAAAGAGAAAATAACTTATGGTATAGACAGATGTGGTCAGATTTTTGAAGTGCACATTAATCAGTTCTGGTATATTGTACACAACTGTAGGTAAGATGTGGAATGTTCAAATTTTCATAATTTTTTCGTCGCTAATTCCTAATTAGACTGTAGACTTGGTTCTCATACTCTCTGTGGGAGAGAATTTTGTGGTTTCACTGCCCGCAGAATTATTGAGAACTTTTCTAATAAATGCTCCTTTCAAATTAGACAAATTTTCGTGAATGAAGAAGTGTAGGGAGCAATTAAAGTCAGATATTTCCTATGCAAGGAAACTCTATTTTAATTTCATTTGTCATTAATAACAACCCTCAGTAAGGCACTAAGCTTGACGCGTAGTTAATGGGTAATAAGCCCTAGGTTAGAGAACCTTAAGGTCAAGTCAATCCCTGATTTTCTAATATTGTCATTATAGCTCTTTGAAATTAGAGAATCCGGGCCTCTCCTTAAAGGTTCCTAGCTAATCGATGGCTTCATTGATAGCTAAACTTCACCTCTATGGTGGTGGTGGGTGGCAGCATCTTCAACATTTTTCAGTTTATGTATCCGGAAGCCTGATAGAAAAGTTCCTAGATTTTTCAAGTTCTCCTTACGTAGATACTCTTATTTACGATGTGGGGAAATGTCATCATTTTCGTTATTGTGAGAAGCACATTACATCAGGAAAGCGTATTTTCATTTTATACTTTGGCGAGTAGGCTAACGGAAACTCACGGAAGTAAGTTATTACTCTGGCGATCCCATACGTCTACAAAAATGTAGAAAGTGATAAACTGCGCACTTTCTAAATTTGACGAACGAGGTACTAGTTTATTACGGTAAATATGTAAAAGTCTAACAGTTTCTTTTCGATTGCGCATGCATGAAGCGTTTCGAAGTCGGGCAAAAATCTATTTTACAATCCATTGGCGGGAATCACCAAAAATATTTGATAGAATTTGGTGACTTCACAGATTTATAAAAAAGCGAGGAGAATATTTCTCCTGTACTTTCTTTCTGCAGCTCATGGAGACAATAATGGGGCCTATTAAAAGTTGACTGTAAACCCGGTTTCCTTAAATGACTGTATTTACCACAATGGGAAAATTTACCCCCTTTTCTTATTCTACACTTGGGTTTCAGGAAGATGGTCTCAATAATAAAAATAGAAATTATGAAAAATAGCCGTTCTTAAAAGAGGGCCCACTTCCCCGCCCCAGCTTCTACAAACTTAGGGTTGCACTGGCTACAAAAATTTACCTGCAGGTTAGTCAGATGAGTAGCTATTGTGTAGTGAAAGACGTGGAGAATTTCAAAATTTGAAACTGCACTTTCCCGTCAAAAGTTTCTGGCGGAAGAGTTTCTTCTTGAATTAGGGACGCTGGTTATTTCGTATTTGAATTTGAAATGGCCTCATATTAGAAAGACTTTCCCTCAGGATGAAATTCCGTTGGATGGAGATTAAGCTTTTGAGCTTGGTCTCCTAAATTGGTTTTTAAACTTTCAACTAGTCTGTTAAAAAGTTAAGAGCATGATAGATCTGGTCACTAGCTAGTAGAAATGTTAGGTGCTAGGAATGGACAGTAGAACTTTGAATATTGGAGAATTAATCTCCATGTGGCTTTGATGTTAGTGTAGAATTTGATATAAGAGCATTTTAGAAACTGTTTCAACAGAAACCGGCAACAATTTCAATGAAAGGGTGAAATAGATCTTTGACAGTTTCTTGGAAGTTTTTCCAAACTTTCATGGGAGTCCGTACGCAGTCATATTATGGGATCAGTTACCTGGTGATGTGCAAATTTAGTAATTTTCAGGATCGATAAACGACTCAAGATGCCGGTACGGAATTGCTGCGAGCCAGGATGGAAGTTTATGGCTTCGATCTCATTTATAGAAATTGTAAGTAGATACGCTGCTGAGAACATTTTGCCATGCTAAAAGAGTAGACTTTAGAACGATGAGGTATCTGTGAAGATCATAAAATAGTGAAACTGCCTTGTTGACATGACATATGCTAAAGAATTGCTATTTAGGGCTCAGAAGTTGTGGATTTGAGTTTGGAATTCGGTCGGAAAAATCCAGATTCAGTTTCAAAAAATCACTCAAAGCAATTTATTTACTTCCTCTGGAGTTAGAGCTAGCAATAGTTAAGCTCTATCTCAAGGCTGAGGTTTTCTTTGATTTAAAAATGACAAACGGAACTGGCTCTGAACTCCGTAGCCACAAAGAGCTTAGCATAAACTTGAAATACGATCACTGCTCCCACTTGTATCTTGAAGCAGCTAAAAGGGAATCACCACTGATAATACTTTTATCGCTGCTATTGGTCTCCGTTCTGAAGCGTCTTTCAAAATTATTTACCTCTGAAGAATTGCTGTAGACGAGCGTAGCAATTCCACTTAGGCATACCAAAGCTAAAAATGTTCCGTGGGCGAGAAGAAACTGATGTGATTTTCTGGAATGGAAAGGTTAGTGTGCTGATGGTAAACTAGTGAAATTTTGATTTTTGAAACAGACCAAAAATAGCGGAGCTTAGAGGTCGGAGTTTCTACATTTGACAGTTAAAAATCGTTGATACCCTATTCATTGCGAATTTTTCAAACGTGGCTTCCGCCTCACCCACCACAGGTACAGGATAAGTTATCGTAGCCAGATTCGTTGCGTTCACCCTTTTTATCTATACTTTGTGTAGAATGGCGCCTCGAAAAAAACCCACAAGTTGATCTAGAACTTATTTAGCGCTCGCTGTGCTTCCTTCAATTTCATACTCTTTAACACTTCCTTTAGTTGTTATCCAGACTTTCTGTTCCAGTCAATCTTGTGTTATACGCTCGTGAATCGGTCCCACGCTAAGTAAACTTAACCTTTCTCGCTGCATCATGGTGTACCCTTGTATGTAGGGCTAGGCATTTTCCTAAGATCATTTCTCAGTGTAGTTTGTAGTTGAATTTTTAGTCGGCCCATTTATTAATGACCCTAGACAACAGTGATGTGCGAGGCTAGAGCCAATCTACACATTTATAGAAATTTCTATTCCAGGTATTTTGCTTCGGCGCTGTGATAGTTTGGGCTTCAGGTATGGTGGAGGAAGTGGTCTTGGACTTCTTACAAGATGACACCCCTTTGAATGCAACCGAATTGGCAATCATCGGCCAGAAACGTGAGAACACTAGTGTATGAAGCTAGTAAAGAAAAGTTTACTAGAAAGAATTCGGATCTAAAACTGGATCCCAATTTAGGACAAACTTCTCTTCAAAACTAAACTGTAATCATTATCACAGGTAGGTTAAGAAAGTTAGAAACTTTCTTGACTGTTGCTTTGTCAACTGGAACAGCTTGTCGATCATAACTCGTAGATTTTTGTACTGTATATGTTGTGCGAGTTTGGTGGATTTGCTTGATCGATCGATCGATCGATCACGCTGCGCGTTTGGTGGATCGTTCAAATTTTGAAATGGAAAACAAAAAAAAAAAGTCCTTGCCTCCCCTAACCTACCCGACATTAAACCCGAATATAGTCGAACTTACCCGAAATTACGGCCTAATACCTAAAACATCCACCAAACGCGCAGCTCGATCGATCGATCGCGCAAATCCACCAAACTCGCACATCATGTACATTCAGCACATCAAAGACTGGCTGTAGAAAAAGCCTGGTTAGTTGGACTGATCTCAAATTTTGGGAGGCAGCAGCGCGCGTCCCATGGGACAATGCAGAGTTACCCCTGCCTTTGCCACATTTACGGAAAGATTATTTTATGCTTTCCTAGCTGCCTTCAGCGTTGATACAGAGGCCTGCTGCAATCAGGCCTTCAGTGTCACCCGTGTTACTGCATACTCAAATTCGCCCCAG
The DNA here is from genome assembly GCA_001587735.2 of Parhyale hawaiensis. Taxonomy (NCBI): domain Eukaryota; kingdom Metazoa; phylum Arthropoda; class Malacostraca; order Amphipoda; family Hyalidae; genus Parhyale; species Parhyale hawaiensis. The sequence goes on from LQNS02278182.1 coordinate 711,093, forward strand.
GCGGAGTAACTAGTAACAGAAATCTCAAATTACAAAATACTGAGCTCGGGTAACACGGACTCGATATACAAACATTGACAGGGTTAGAAGGTGTGGATTCTTTCATGGTCGAAAGAAAAGGAAAATGGTGGGTGACAACCAAATATTGGCTGCTTCTAAAATTTACCGTAGTTGGCATTCATCCATTTGATCGTATAATACAGCGGGTAGACGAGCCAGACTTCTGGCTCTGCCAGAAGTATTGAAGATGGAGCTTTCTGCAGTTCCGACTCTCGAAGAAGTTGGATAGGCAATAGACCCTAGTGTTAGGTTGGTTCAGGTTCACAAATTGTTACAGGATCTCCCTGGGGACGCTGCTCCCTGTAGGTTACCTTAACAGTTGGCCCTTTGGGACGTTGTACGTGCGCACTTTGCTTTCTTCTAATTTCATAGTCTTATTGAACTTACTTGATACCATTCTTCCTCAGAGTTACTGACTTGCAGTTTCCACGCAAGTTTATCTTGTCTAGGAACAACCTCGTGCATAGGTCAGTGTTGATAGTCGTACTGTCTTCATCGGCGGTTTCCCCTTCGTAATGGAAACTAGTATTTTCTGACGGGCCCTTTCCTTGCCTAAATGTTATTTGAGCTGCACAAATAGGTCCAAACTATCCTCTCCCGAATGGGATGCTGCAGCTGGCCGCACTTCCTACAGGCGAAGTTAGTTTTGTAAAGTTCAGTAGGTTTTGGATTTTCACTTTTTGTTCAGTGAGGTGGCCTGTTGATCGATAGCCGACAAAGTTCCCAGGACTTCTGATTTATCGGATATGGAAACCAACGAAAGCGACAATCTTCTAGATCTGCGCCTGCCCGCAGTAGCGCACGTGTCGGACTAGAAACAAATCGCGAAAGAGTCCTTGAACTCTTCAATTCTATAGATACAGAGGCCGCACAGAGCTTCGCTGCTTCGGTCAAACTTTGTGGGTGCGGTTTTTACTCATGGAGTTCATAATGGTGAGGATTAAAGCTAGGACTTTAGAGTATTTATACGTAAGATGCTATTAGGGCTCTTAATGCTCCACTATGCTCAAAGCTCTTTAAAGGTTACAAAGTGCTCCGTAGTACTCTATTTGACTATACTACACAAACGTTGGAAGAGTCTGAAATTACTAGAGCATACTTGGTAGGTGGTGGAACTTGCTTTACGTACATTAAATTTCAAAGAGCATGATTGAAGCATTAACGAACAGTAATGGTCCAAACACATTGGCAAGAGTTATCAGTTAAGAATGACGGAATGGTTGAAGCAGGGAACTTCTTGGTCACTAAATTTTATAGCGAGTTCCCCATACAATGAAACTCTAACAAATAGACCTAATTGGCCGATGAAAGTCTTGCATCGTAAAGTCTTTTCATTAAAGATTTCAACCAAAAGTAATAATGGCCGTATCCAGTGGTGTATTTTTTGTAAAATTTTATTTTGAGAGCTGCCGCGTTCTAATTTTTATTCAGAAACATAATTGCCGCTCCAAAAATTGTATTTTCAACAGATTTTGATTGAAACAGATGGCAAAAGGAGTCTATCAGTGCTTGATGCGCTAATGTTATAAAATTCAAAAAAGAGTAAAATAATTAGGTAAATTACGTTCAAATTCAAAATCGGCTCGACAAATTCACACTAACGTTCGTCTATCCATAACTATCTGGTGCAATGATGGGGCAACATTCTTGTGCACGCCCATACCGGTGAACTTGAATCAGTTTTCCTCCGGACAAATGCACTTAATCAGATTTTTTATTTAAATCATCTGAAAGGTCTTAAAATTTGATTAAATCGTAGGATGCTCGCTTTTAAAGTCTCATGATTTGTGTAGCCTATTTAGAACCAACGTTATTTTCCCAGGTATTCACACTCTCATTTTTTGAAAAAATGTGCGCATAAAGCATTGAAAAATTTAATTTGCTATAAATTTTCATTAAAATCTATTGGAAATTCAATTTTTTACGGGAGGATTGCTTAGCGGAATAAAAATTGAAACTCCGCAACTAGTAAGAATTCGAAATTTTGCCCCCCAAAAAAGTACACAGGGTACGACAAAGATTACTTTACTTGTGGGTGATAATAATTGTACTGAATCTTCAAACTCCCTGCACAGTTTGATTTTTCAAGAAAATTCTTGTACTTAATCCTAGAGTGTTTTCAAAAACGGAACCTATTCAACAATCTTACTAAGATGGTTGTGTAAATTTAACTTAATTGCATAAATCGCTCCGAACTGATCCAAACGCTCCGGCAACTACTCCAAACGCCCCCCGTAAGTGTTCCTCGTGCCCTATTCCATCGCTACTTCTTGCACGTTTAAAGCTCTGAAAGTGCAAATTTTTACCGCTGCTACGTATTTTAAAAATCTCGTGTCATAGATGGTGATTATAGAAAGAAAAACATCTGAATTGGCTGAAGTAAAAATATTGCACGAAACTGGAAACTTCACTACTGTGGTAGATGTAGACATCGTCAAAACTAATGTATAAAGAAAGCCCTAATTTTCAATCACTGCCTCACGAAATCTGTTTTATTTAGTTGCCAATTTTTTAAAAAGGTTTGCAGAAGCTTTTGCGTACCCATCGATAAGTTTAGGATTTTACTCGAATTTCCTGAAAAAGTTGAAAATGGAATAAAAAAAGAGTAGAATCTTGGCCCTGGCCAGACCGTAGCGAAACCTCTGAATTATCTGAAACAATTTCGAAGCTAGTTTGGCCCATGGTCCTTACTCGTAGATTTAGAGTCAAAGCTTAGGATCAGCGACATAGTGTTAGCGCGAACTTTTTGTAGAATTCCCCCTTCCCTCGGGAGAAGTAAGATACGCCATAAGATTTGGTTGATTAGGCTCTCCAACCTCTGTGTTTGAGAGGCGTGCCGACTCGAGGGGATGAGTGTGGCTTAAGCAAATTATCTAGGCCTTCAAAATTTTTTTCGTGCCCACATTGCTTCCTTCTATTTTCATACTCCTACTTGCTCATGCTTCATTCTGATCTTCCGGTTTCCCTACTTGCTGTTCCTATGTGCGTTGATCCTGTGTGGGAACAGCTTCGTGCACAGGTTGATAACTTCTAGTCATCGATGTTCCTTGCTTCTCCCTCGGTTCGATTCCTCTTGTTGCGGAAACAGGATTAACTAATGAATAAAATTCAAATTTTCACTATTGAAAGCGCTGCACGAAACGTTGAATATACTAGATCATAACTGGAAGTACCCCTCAACCAGTTGACCTTTGTTCTACATCTTTATAAAGTACTTCTCGGCTTGGATTGCTCGGAGGCACGGTAGCTGGCGAAAAAATTGTTTAATATACCATATTTTAACGTACAAAGCAAAATATTCGAACGCCCAATTGAAACTAGGAAGCTTAAATAGTGGAACCGCCATTAGTTGATGACATGAATTTGAATTTGTAGAAAAAATGCCAAATAGAGGAACGGCTAATTGGAAATATTGAGCTCTTCCGATATTGGTTCTATTGACAAATACTTTGTTGATTTTCTCTGTGCTAGGAGAGATGGCATGCGAACAGGTTGGAAGTAGTTTCTGCTGTATTAGTAAAGAAATTTTCTATCCTTTCAGTCAAGGTGCTGAATGTCGCTGCCAGTTCTTTCTACGGCATTACAGGACTCTCTGCAATTGTGGCTACCCTGGGAATTATGTCGGTAAGTCTGTAATAACTAGTCTATTGCTTATACCATATAGAGAATAGATTAAAGTGAAATATTTTGCCTACACATTTTGGTGACTTGTAAGCTTGTATATTCATTCAATATTGATGCTGGAAGTAGATTTCCCCTAGATATAAAAGTAGCAAATCTTCGTGTGTCCTTCACACTTGAAATCGTAAAAATGAAGAGCTTGCAGCCGCGTTTACCCTCGGCTCGAGCATAAGGGCGCTGGGACACTAAACTCTTCCACGAGAAGCTGGCAGGCAGGCTCTCTGTTTTTTGGGAAGCACGGAATGTATTAGAGGCTTATTTAGAGCGTGTACACCGAACACGCGAACAGTTGCAGTTGAGCACTGGAGCAGGCCAGAAGTGGCGGCAGGCAGTGCGACCGATAATCTAATTCCTGCCCAAACTGCTGCTCTTTGCCTTGCCAGACAAACTTAGATTCATGGTTGCCACTCTTTAGAATTTTTCCCAGATCTTGGAGTTTGAGTGGTCCCAGGAAATTTCAGACCAATTAAGGGAATTTTTTGACAAATGCTGTAGAATTAGGCAAACAAGTTGCAGCATACGTAAATGTGTAGTTTTTTTATTTGTATTCTTTTAAAACTATTTGGGGAATTGTCCTAAGAGAGAGAAATCGGGAACTCCCGAGAGTGGAAGCGCTGCTGTGATCATCAGTGCAACTTGATGTTGATCAGAGGTTCCGCATCAGACGCGCACCGCTGCAGGGTTGCAAAATGAAATTCGAACTTTACTGCAAATCGCTGCAGAAATAAAATGTTATTTGTATCTATTATTGTATTCACTGGCCGTGTTACACTGATTTTCGCTAATAATTCTTGAACGAATTGTCGGATCACTGTGGTATTTCAACACAAAGCCTTTTACAACCCTACCTAATTTATGACCCACATAGCATATTGCTATATGTGTATGCAGAGGAGTTTATTCTTCTATATTAGGCCTATATTAAGCTGGAGCCTGGAACTCGCGTCTACACGTTCGAACGACGACCCAGTGTTGCCAGGTTGTCGAGGCGAAATATCTGTAGACCGGAGACGAATATCTGTTGATCTAAATACTTTTACTACGTGTCTAGTCTGTCATTTGTTTATATATTAGAGACTGTTCCAAACGCTGAGTGATACAGCCTATGACAAACTATATATACCATCGACAGATTATAGGTTCCAGAAAATACCAATCTACGGTGGCCACATCCCTGAAACACTCAGAACAGTGGCGTAACTCTATATAGAATAGTCTATTAGGAAGCCATCCCATTTAAAATATTACTCAATTATGGATTTTACTGGCATTAAAATCAGTAAATATACAGATTTTAATCCTGTTCTACTGATGTTCAAATTTTTTTTACACTGCCCAATATCTACAGATATTTGGAGTGATTTGTTCTAAATACACGAGATTTCAAAAGATTCCTATAAGTATTTTCTCCTGGATTCAGGCTATTCTTATTATTGAATAAATGCGATATAAGTACCTCTGTCATTGTGCCTAATCTTCTTTGTAAAGTCCGTTCTTTTATTTCTCGCCGAAAATTACTCTTGGGCAACTTTCTAGAAACTTATAAATGAGTTCTAGTGTTGCCGATTCAGCCGATTGTATCCCTTCCTGGCCGATAGCGTGTATAGTCTTAACTAATAGCCGAAACTTCAGCCGATTGTGGTGTGCTCCCTGCCAATTTTTCGCAGTATAATCGCGTGGCAGTGGAGCTGGGGCAATTGCACCCAACACCTTCTCATAAACTTTCACGTAAAGAAAGATATGCTCCAATGTCACAATATTTTGCTCAAAAATCAATAATTGAGCCATTTTTCTAAATGGGATGACTTCCTAATAGACTATTCTATACTGAGTTACGCCACGGTTCTGAGTGTTTGTAGGATGTGGCCACCGTAGATTGGTATTTTCTAGAACCTATAATCGATCAGTGGGCATGTATGTGTGTATATATATATATATTTCTTGAAATATGCGTCGACACCCAGGTGTATTCATAAGAAAGATTTTATTGAAACTATATATATAGTTTGTCATAGGCTGTATCACTCGCAGAGTTCAAAACGGTCTGTAATATAATTTATAGACAAATGACAGACAAGACACGTTAGTGAAAACATTTAGATCTACCGATATTTTTGGCAAAATGAAGACATTTCGTGCTGCGGTCTACAGATATTTCGCCTCGACAACCTGGCAACACTGGGTCGTCGTTCGAACGTGTAGATGAGATTTCCAGGCTTCAGCTTAACATAGGCCTAATATACAGGAGTAAATTCCTCTGTATACACATAGCAATATCCTATGTAGGCCATAAATGAGGTAGTTATAAAAGGCTTTGTGCTGAAATACCATAGTAATCCGACAATTCGTTCAAGAATTATTAGCGAAAAACAGCGTTACACGGTCAGCGAAAACAATAGTAGTTACAAAGAAAAAGGGTGACGATTATGACCCATAGAATTCTTCCTGAATTGCAGTTTTGAAAGAACTTCATAGAGATTTGATAAAGCTGTGCATTCTCTTCAGGGGCTATAGTCTTATCGTAGGAATCAATCTACCAAATTTTGTTCATGGCAACGTTAGACTGTATGAAGCTTTTCTAATGTTATGCCACTTTGAGACATATTGTCTACCGAGAGAATAGCAGATAGCGTAGGCAGTCGAATTTGTTACTAACCTTGTTTTTCACGCAGTTTATGCTTTCGAATAACGTTAAGACTTCAGCAATCGAATAGTGAAATTTGTTCTAAGAAACAAGTGCCTCAGCCTTGTATAGTTCCGCCGGAACTAAAAAAAGTAGAATTCTAGTGAGATCACTAAATTAATTCAGTAAAAAAGCTGAATTTGCTATCGCCAGTACTTGAATTTTCATTGAAGGCGGCAAGGCATACTTCCTGCCCGCCTGCCAGCTCAACTGCTTTAGGCTATGCGCACACCAAACGCCGGATGGCAAGATGGCGGGCATGCAGGAATGAAAGGAAAGAGGCCCGTACACCAGAACTCCTCAGACGAGGGAAGAGGCAGGCAGTGTCTGCTAAAGAACTGGGTTGCCAGATCGGGTTACTGTTGAGGCTTGCTCGCTAAAATTTTTGTAATTGGGCTAAAAGCTAAGTTTTGAGCTGTTTTTGGAGAACGGCCTGGTCTAAAATACTCTACTTTTTATTTTTTCGGATGGTTTCAAAGCTAAATGTCTGTGGATTTTCCTGCTTTCCAAATTCTTTTCCAACCAGCTTGCGCAGCCTCTCCGAACAGCGTTTAAGCCTCTACTTTTCTGGCCCTGCCAGTGCCTGGTAGAGCTCTTGCTCATCCTGCGGTATGAAAGTCTCTTCGGAAACAGTTGTAACTTTTTGCTTCATGCCAGCTTATGCCCCTCTCTGTGCGCGGTTCGATAGTAAGAACGTGTTTCCAGACTTCCTTCTGCCATCTCGCTTGCTATCTTCTCGCAGAACTTCTTTTGGTGTGTCCGTAGCCTTGCGTGTGTCATCGCCCTAATACGTGGCGCTGTCACAACAATAGGCGCTTCAGCGAGAATCTGGCAGTTTTTTTTTTTGAGAAGCACGGAATTCATTGGAACGCACACGCCGAAAAGCGGCAGCGATCGGCTAAACTGGCGCTGTTCGTTGTGCGCGCTCCTATGCAGTCCGTACTTCTCAAACTACCAGCCTGCCTCCTTCTCGCTGAACGGCTTTTGGTGTGCCAGCGTCCTAATTATACTCGGCCTATTTTGTGAAAGCAGCATGGGCGGGGCTTAGAAAATTGCACAAAATGTTTTTACTTTGATGAAAATTGGCTCAAGCTTCAGGTAGTGGAGGGGTTGAGACCTGGGCTGAAAAAAATATGAAAATTTCCATAGAACAGGAAACGCCGTAGAGGAATTTGACCACACCCAAACTCTCATCTTAAGACGGTGTAGTTGATTAGAGGGAAATTTGATTAAACTAGCTAAACTTGCAGAATCGAAATTTGTCTGAACATTCTGAAGGCAAATGTGCCTGGATTTGCAAAATTTTGGGTATGGTCAAAGTAGTTACTGTACTTGATTTTGATTCCGTAGATTGGTGGGCAAATTGAGTGCTTACGCAAAGCATTCTTCTATCTTCTTGAACAGATTTGAAGCACTGTAAAGTGAACTTCGTGCGTAAGAGACGGGGTGAGGACTAACTGAACTCGCGGGAATAAAAAGGAAAGTATAGAGAATACAGAAGCTATTCTCGTGATTCGCATAAGAAACGACCAGCCTTAATGATTGCAGTGTAAAGTTTCGGTAGTGAAAATTAAAGTTAATGAAAAGTTTTCTTGTGGTAGACGGTTCCATGAAAATAGTGACAGAAATGAATTTCTTCTCCCCAGGGTTTCTATCAGCTGCAAGTGCACCACCTGATGGTATCGTTCGTGAAGCTGGTGGGAACTATCGTGTTCAGCGAGCTGATTGTAGACATCCATTACAACTACCCGATCTTTGTGCTATCGAGGATATTCCTATACACGTGCACTGTCATAAACCTCATAGACTTCTTCTGCACCTACTTTTTCCTAGGACAGGTATGTACAATACGTGATAAGAGCTTTTAGAGCCGCCGTTGCACGGAACTTGCACTATCGTACCAGAGATTGCGTTGAATTTGTTACTCGGTGCTTCTAATTAATGATTAAGGAATTGGTTAGCAGCAATCAACATGGTTGGAAAATATTTTGATTCCTCTGAATGCTACGCTTTAACGAGGCCTTCGCTACATCAGAGGTTGAATCCTTGAAGTTGAAAAGCCAGAGGCCGTGTGTGCCTTCACACGAACAACTTGGAGCTCGTAACGATGGAAATCTAACACATTCTGGAATCTATTCAGCTCTACAGCATAGATGCGGTAGAATGACCACGTGCTAGCTACGTGTGTGGTCGCAGTGTCCCCAGCGTGCGTTCTGCATCCGTTCGTTCATACTAGTTTATCTTTAACTTCTTTAGTAGCTGTTGCTAATTACTCCTAGAACTTGATGTAGACGCCTACAGCTACTCGAGGTTATAGAGTAAATGATGGTGCCATGTCTGTGCATGAAGCCGGACGTAGGGGACGGCGCAATGAAAAGTTCGCAAGGTTTATAATGGCCATAGAAAGAATGCTTTTAAATTTGTAAAAAACGGATGTTTATTGCGGTATATTAGATCAGTGTTGGACAAAGTTATACTGTTGAGTTGAAAACTCAACAAGCGTCGCACAACAGTTTCCCCATGATCAGAGAAACGAAAAGTTGCTAATGTGCTAAAAATTGAATTGGTAGATACTAGAAACGTGGTAGATGTTGGAACGAGTACACTGCCAGAGATACCGACAAATGTGTTCTCGTGCGTGAGAGCACGAATATTCTTCTGAAGCTAAACTACTTCTCTAAGTGTTGTCACACGGAAAAAAATTTAGATAGCGTAGGGGTTTCAAAGAGGAGCATCAGGATGCACGTAAGAGTTTCATGGCGTAGTTTGGTGTCATCGCAGCAGAGAAAAAAAAAATTGTCAAAGATTTTCGCAAAAAAGAAGTGGAAGAAGAAGCTTTGTTTTGTTACACGTGCGAAAAGTTTTAATAGTTTTCTCGGGTAAATCAATTTTACCTTTTCTGACGAATCTTGGTACATCGTTCGCTTTGTCCCAAAACCGAAACTCAAAAAGTGCATAAACGTGAATCATAGGACCCTATATGTTGGGTCATAATATAATTTTTATGATGTAATTTCGTGTTTTGGGTCACAGATAAAAGTAATTTTGATGCACTAGGTTGCACAAAATTTTCTCACGGTGCACATCGTAACTGTTCACTTGAGGGGTATCCCAGAGGTTTTACTTTGAAATGTATAGAGGAAACTCGCTATATAAAGGTCTGAAAATCAATGGAGCTCCATTTTTTTCAATTTTTCATCCCGTAGTGTGGGTACGGTATCGGGTTTTGTAGGTCTAACTTTTGTTCTTGCTGTTCGCTATACTGACATGCCTTTGAAAGAAAAGGCTTAGACCATTTTATAAAAATGTGTACCTTCCTGCATTGCTTCTTTCTTATACAGCTAAGAAAGAGTTCACACGTCATTCATATCAACCCGTTAGGTCATTAACTTGTCCAAACTTATGCTCTGCCCTAGGGATAGCACACGGATTTCAGAGTTTTGATCTACTCCAAATTTGACGCAACCTCTGTAATTTGCCTAGTGACACTTGCAGTGGAAAGACTATTTGACTATTGACATTTCACACACTTTTTGTGACGCGCGCAAATTGAAGCTGGCAACGACACTACAAAACATTCAGAAGAATGGAAAAGCGTCCACGTTGAGGTGGATGATGTGCAAACTCGGCAAAACTTCGTGTACGTCGTAATAAGTTAATAAAATGTTAACCATCGAATCCGCTTCCTCTGCAGTTCTCGCTGGGAGAGATCCAAAAGTCTCAGGAAAATTTGGAGTGAACTTAAACCCGGAAATGGTGAACTTTTCTACCACTAGGGCACACGGCCACCTTCGGACAAGTGGATGAGGGAACTCGTTACTATGAATGACGAGTAAACCCTTTTGGGTACACTCGGTAGTTTTCATGCATAGACTCTCGTGCACATTTCGGTATGTGCATCTAGAAATTGTGTGGGGTATGGGGCACAGGGGTGGCACCGGTGCACCCCCTCTGAGTACAGTCTCGCAGTCCCCATGCAACCAACCAGTGTGCTGCAGCCAATTGAAAGTCACGAGAAAACTAGTAGAGAATGCTAGTGGAACTTGTTGGAGACAGTATGATAACACGGTTTGGACACAGTGACAGCATCGGTGAATGATTGCAAGGTACTGAGAGGTGCGGGAGCGGCGGTAGGACAGGTGGCGAAGGAAGAGGGAGCAAAGATGAAAGAGGGAATACTAGTTCTTCAGGGGGGAAGCACTAGCCTGAAGGCTTTAAGAGCTTCAGAAGCTCAAGAAAATTCTTGAGCGTGGAGAAGATGTGACGTAATCAACGCGTTGATGTGGCAGCAGTGGCACTTATGCCAAGGCCAAGTGAACATTAAGGTTATGAGAGCGAACGACAGACTGTGCAAACAGAAGGTTGGTTGTGTAAAGAGCTTGTGATACTAAAGATGGAGGCACTCCACAGTGGCGAAACTGACACGGCGAGTTTGTTAATACGAGCCCATTACTTGATAGCAACATGTATGCCATGGATGGGGTGCATCTGAATGACTTCACAGAAGGATAGAGCAGGTAGTTAAAGCAAGCCTGTTTGGGTACAGGATGAGGGGGTGACAAGCAGCGCAGAAGTAGTGCCTTGGTAATGGTAAACTCTCCATTGGATGTGTGAATGGGAGAGGATGGAGACTTCCAAGCTTGGAAATGTAGGTTAGGAAATGGAAGTGCATGAAATGGATGTGGAAAGTCACAAAGAAGCACCTGCGTGCAGATGCTAGAGTGTGTAATAGACTGATCGGGTGTGCAATGCGAGAAATCTACAGACGGTCAGAAGTCTTAAGTTCGGCCCTCATGGTGCGAAAAAATGCAGGTCTAAAAGTAAGTTTTAGATGTAGGTAGGAGGGTAACTAGAGAGGATGTGCTAGATATGAACATAGAATACAGGAGTGAGAGTATTAGTGAGGGAAGAGTTTGAAGATTGTGGTATTCTACACAACTATACAAAGGGAGAGAGCAGCAATTATAAAGAAGGGTAAAACTGTATGCAACGAATGGTGAGAGAACACTCCAGTGTGTCCGTAATGATTATGGAGAAATGAAAGGACGTAGAGGCCTTCTAAGAGAAGCAACGGCTGCCTATGAGAACTGTAGCCAAATAGTAAAGATGCGCTCAATTCTGTGATGGAGCGATTATTTCTGTATTGCGTGTAGAACATCCCTCCCTCTCAAAGGGCACTTTTTGAGCATTTGAACCTCGACGAGGAATCCTAGCGGGGGCAGATGGGGGGGGTGTTTAAAATATTAATCACGGTGATTTCTAGGTGCTAATATAGTATAGATAAACCTTTAAATTTGATAAATAAGTTGGATAAGGCATTTTATCATGAAAAGCATAATTTTCCATTGTTTTTTATCAATGCTCAAAACCGAAAGTTTTGCTTGTATCAACTATTTCAGTTAGCAATACACGATCTCGTTTGGAAACTAAACTTAACAGGAAATGGAAAATCCTCCTTTATATATTCTTCAGGAAGATTTTGACAATTCAATAAAGGTCATTGGTTTTCTCTTCTAGAATGAAAACTCGCAATCTTCGAAATTTGATTTAAATTATGCAAATGTTCAATTTCACATTTGAACTGTAGAATTAGAGAATTTTTTTGAGAAACCGAAATAAGAGACTAGTTCCAGAGAAGTTTATTCACAAATAAAACAGATAGGAAACGGCTGAAATCGGTCCTCAAGTGGGCCTCTGCCCTTTTAGTTAAAGAGAAGGCTTGCATCCGTTCTTAACCTAATGTTGAAAATTTTGAGTAAAAATGTGGGTCAAGTTTCTTAGTTGAGATAATCTTTTAAACTATTCATCTCATCAGATCGCTCGTGTGTAATAAATCTCATCAATTTGAGGTCTTACTATAACTGGAAATATACCGTTAATTAACTCTCCTATTTCATAGGAATACGAGCGTTGTATCAAAGAAGAAAAGGGAGAGAGGACTCCTGAAGTACGTCCCCTGACTCACTTGTTCGCCCACTGCTTGCATTCGGCGCACACGAACCCAGCCCTAACCAGAAGAAGACCCAGCAGCTCCGAAGAAGCATTGAAGGCAGACTTCGACTCGGTTGATGGAAGTGGCGCATCAAAGATAAAGAAAGTCCAAACAGAACCTCCTCAGGCGTGTCCCAGTGTGGTCGTAACTATGGAAGACGAAGAAGACGAAAAGGACGACGGGACGGCGCGTAAGAATCTGTCCGCAAGCCAAGGTAGTAGAGGCAGCCAGGGTAGTCGGGGCAGTCAAGACGGTGAAGATGGACAGCCGGAGATACTAGAAAGCCAGACGAGTGAAACCAGTGAGACTAGTCGGACTGCGTCTCAGAATGAGATTGGGGAAACTCAAAGCCAAGTAGAAGATGGCTCTGAATTGTCCCAAGAGCGCCTAGAGTAATTCTTGATTTTTATGTAGAGCTCAAGTAGTGAACTAATGCTGTTGAAATCTAGAAATTCTATCTTTTAGAGCATATATTGAAATGTAGTTCAGTACTTTCTACTTTCTATGAAAGTAGAGTAAAATTTCTTTGATGCTGAAGTTGTTGAATTTCTGTTCGCCTAAACTACTCTAGTCACAAAATAGGCAGATTTAGAATAGTGGAATTTTGAAAAGCAGTTTCTGCAACACCAGAACGGCACTTTTGAGAAAAAATAACATGGAGACAGAAGAAACTTGTCCCACTAGACTTGAATTGGTACCTAGGGCATCAACCGAGAGCATGTAGAGCAAAACTGCTACTTTAGGTTATAGTCATGAATCACGCTCGTATATTGATATAAATTTTGTTCCGCATTCTTCTGTTTATAAAGTTTGAATACACGACTACTTTAATTTTACCTATACTACAAAGCCCTCTTTACTAACTGAATCTCCTGGCCAGACCTTCGAAACTTTTGTACCCTCGTTCCTATTCTTTCTGTTTGTATTCCTTGAATTCTTCTGCTGTTCTTCGTAACTGCACCCATATGGTGTAAACACGTTCAACTTGGTTGGGTAGGTATCTTGAAGTTTTTCTCTTGAACCCAGCTCTAAATGCCTTCAGACGGTGCCAAAACCGAAAGTTTTTTATATCTACAGATGTCTCTACGGAAAGCACAGAACCGCAAAGATATCGCAGCTTTCCTTTAAATTGTGCTTATTTCACAAGCTCTAGACAGAATCTAGTGTCGGCCCGGCTGATTTAGCAAACTTGTCTGCTAAAATCTTAGTCTTACCAATGTTGCATTAGGTGATTCAACATGAAGTGAATTTGCTATGAAAAATCGTTCAATTGACAATCGTGAGACCCTGCTTCAGTGTCAGTTTGAAGGAATTGACCGAGAAGCAATGGCTCCTCACAAGGGTCTGTCGTTAGCTGGCACGTTACAGGCGAGGGATCTTCGAATCTAATTGAAAATAGGCATAAACTGCAACGGTTGACTATAGATGAACGGTGCTCTCATTTTAGTTTCAAATGTACCTTGGTTATCTCTTATCTTTTAAACTGATAACTATACACGCGGCGTTCCTCCTCATCAGTGAAGTATGTTCGTATAGAAGTAAACACTTGATGGCTGGTATAAAAGTTTGGGAAGACGAGATCTGGTCGACCAGAATAGGTCCTCTAGATGACTGAAAGAAATTGGCTCCAAATTACTGGGAAAAAATCCTTGTTTCGTTCTTTTAATGTAAAGATTATTTTACCGGTTACTAGACGGATTACTGAATAGCCCTTGCCACGGGATATGATATGAACGAGGAAGTAGTAACGGCAAGAGCCGTTTAGGCTGCTAATTCCTCGCGCTGAAAGTTGGATTTTGAATGTAAATCTGGACATGCAATCTTTATGGCGCTTGGCGTGCTGACTCGGCATTTCGTAGGCATGCACACTGCACAGCTGCTGTCGGCTTCTTTAACTTTTCCAGGACTAGTTAAATGAGGCACGGGTCATTGCCCAACAATCTTTCGTAGATTGTGCAGTCATACTCTAAGACTCGTGGTAGACTGCGGCCGTATCGTGGAGACAATGGACCTATATTTCAGCACAGTCTCCTGCTTGCGGGTCTCCCAGTCGAGGATGCGATTAAGGCAGCGTGATTTTACCGGAAGACCTGGAACTATTTTGAATCTGAAAGTTGTGCTACTTACTCTTCGGATGTAAAAGACCAATAAATTTAAGTTTTCCATTATGGTCGTAAGTAACCAACGGATGAATACAGAACTAAACAAACTGGCGCACAAACCGGCAGGCAACACTACAGTCAATGTTGAGGCCGCTGCTAAAGTAGGTTTTCCCTGAATTTCCTCTTCACTGCGTTCACACTAATCGGGTGCATAGAAAGGGGTAGGAGCCATAGGGTTAAGTTATTGTTTGCTTGACCATTCTAAGTTATGGGGTACAGCGACCCCAGAGGTTTGTGTGGGTTAAATTAAGAATTAGGGAGGTTTTCTGGAAGTCTTTCGTGCCCACTTTGCTCTCTTTCAGATTAACATAAATTTCTTGTATTCTTCCCCTTTTTAGACTCTGTTCCCATGCGCGTTGATCCTGTGTGGGAACGCCTTCTTGCACTGGTTCCCAGTTTCAATAAAAATGCACGTCCCTTATTTCTTTTATTGTAGCGGGTGCCCACTAAGAGAAAAGTTGCCTAGGCACTCTACTTTGCATTTTGGCGGTCACGTTGTAGTGAGTGGAATTTTCGGCGTTGGACCGTCATGCTTCAGCTAGGAGTCGTGAGCAACTGTAAACTAGGACAGAAGTAGGATGTACGCTTTGAGTTTGACCATTGCCGCTTGTCATAGCGTGCAACTGAAAGAATCTTATCCTCGATAATATTGATTTTGGAGCCCGTGCGACCCGAAGATTTGCTCAAGCAAACTTAATCGGATGGGGAACTGTGTGGAAGTGAAACTTTTGCATTGGTCTGCGCCCTCAATCTGATCACCTTTATTGTGGAGACGGAGGCATCATCGAATCGATAATCTCTTCTAATCCAATAACAGCGTTCGCATGAATTCCCGCATCGGTGCGAACGAAGATCACACAACTTTACATGCCTTCATTTACTCAAACTTCGAGACAACATAAGAAACTGTGCTCTGCACTTGCTAAGCTAGCGGATATGATTGCAAAAATTGCATCAAAACTTTGTGTAGACAGATTTATTCGCATGGACATACGAAACATCCGAGCGTGGTAAACTGGAAATTCAGGATAAACTTTTCCGAATACATAACTAGGGCTGTGACTATATGCTTTAAGAGAAGGCTTCGTATGCTCTACAAATGAGTTTTATTAGTTATAACACGCTATTGATGCTTATTATGCTCTGAAATACATAGGCTATGCCTATCATTCTTTCATTTTGCTATCCACATCCTGATTCCTTTGGGCCACTGAAGCGCAAGTAAAAACTTCTACTACTTCATGATTTCTCAGATTAGGAAAGGAATTTTTCTTTTGAAGAGACAGTTCTATAAAAATGCAGGAAAACTTAAGGAATATAGTACACCTTAATAACTTGAAGTAATTAAAATACCACGCACTATATAATAATTGTACCTACTCTACGCTTAAATGTACGGTATACTTGAAATTGCCCTAGATATTCCTGTACCGAGGATGCGAAACTGAGTATTAAAATATGGCTATCTTCCTGATACATCATTTAGATAACTTCATAAATGATGTGATTCACTGCTTTTTCTTTAGTCTGATGTATCTAATCTGATTTCTCCATTACCAATGTGCGAGGAAATTAGGGAAAAAAAACCTCGACTGGAGTTGTATAGCTCTTTATACAAATGTTCTACTTCATACCACTCAGCTAAAATTGCAAAATATACATAGAATATCCGAATCGGCTTCTTCGAAAGTTATTCAGAGAGCAAACTTTCCCTAAGATTACGTGTTTCAACTTTGGGCATGCTGTCTCAAGATCTGAAATGCAACTACCCGGTCCTCGCTCAATCACCGTAATATGACTTTGTATGTTCCAATAATGTAAAAAATTAGCTACGTAAAATCTGAAGAAATGCACATTTAATTTATTTCATATTTTCATTAATCATTAATGATTCATTAATATTATAATATCCGTCGTACATTTATAACCCCTGCTTCTGAATAATATTAGGGAATCTTCATCTGCCGTGTGTATGTGGATAACTGCATACGATTTCAAAAAACCTTATCTATTTTATGAGCATATTTCTTTAGGAAAAAGAATATACATTATTTTATGAGATTTAAAACGTGTGCTCTAACGGTAAAATATGCTCAAGAGTATACTTTTATGCCTAAAGCATATTGTCACATCCCTATACATAACCAAACAATCAAATTTTCGTTACAGAGTAGAACTTACTACCATGAAGTCGGTGATGGTAGAGCTCCTGCATGTGCTGAAATTCAGTAGTGAATTGTCTCGGGTAGCCAATGTCTTGTCCATTATTTGGTAATCAAAGAAAGGAAAAGTACTACATTTAAGGAATACCGTTTTTACAGGGTAAACTTACTTTGCTGGAGTGTGAGCTGGAAGCACCCAGCTGCTACATTCCTTTTTACGGTTGAGCTCTGGCCACATAGTCTATAACAGAAGTGTCTCATTCGTGCACCAAATATCGGAAATTTTTTCAATATTGTGTCTATCGCTTAACAGTAATAAATAGACTATAGGTCAGGTGAGATGAAAGATGAAAAGCGAAGGGCCCCGTTCGTGGTCAACACGAGAGCTGGTGGGAGCCCAACAGTGAAGTCTCGTACCAGCTTTCGGCTGCCCACCTCTGAGAGCAGGAAGGGAAGAAGTATAGAAGACCTACCCAATCTTACCAACTGACTTAGACAGCAGGAGCTGCGGGAAAGTCACTCGAGACAGCCCTAGGGTTCGTGTACAGGGATAGCGGCCACTGAAATACACCCTTAAGGGCTCGTGTAATAATCTGCCTCTCTGGTAGGAATACAAGCATTTGAATTGTACATAGACCACGCTAAAGAAATAAAGAAAGGGTACCAGTATGTATTCTGACTGCGATTGAGCTCTTCAGAACATATCCCGCTAGGGAGCACTAAGATATCTTAATTATAATATTTAAAGGGTTTTGAAAGTTTGAAATGCCTCTCGTGAAAAATTGGTTATTTTGAGTTATGACGACGTTGTCGCAAACGAGCGATATGTCTTCGACCAGCATGCCAAAGCAGAGTTCGGTTAAGCCCAAATTCCTGATGTAGCCGAAAATGAAGTCAGATGCGTTGGCATTGCCTTGTTTTTATCGAATTTCAGGGGCTAAATCCAAATCTATTTCCTTTCAAACTGTCTGAGACTTGATTCTCCTCCGTGAAGTTGAGTTGACAGTTGTCACAAGCTGAACCCGGCAAGCTTGCACTCCAACACGATCCTAAGTTACAAAACCAACGATCTGTCTTCAATGCAGCTCCGGGCAAGTCATACCTTTTGGGCGTAGCTTGACTTTGATCCGCTGCGCTTATCGATTATGTCTATAGTATGTCAACAGCACCTCACAGAACATGGAACAAGAAGCTGTTTGTTGTCACACTGGTTGAAAGCGCATTGGTCCAGTAGGTTGGAAAATGAAAGCAATAGCGCAAGAAACTTCATTGTGATTGTGAAAATGGGAGAAAACTAAGCGAACACGAGAAAAGAGGTGCCGTAGCCCTAACTAATACGAGAGTAACTTATAGAAGTCATTCTTGGAGGGAGGGCGGGTTAAGGTTGGAGGAATCCCCGCAACATGGATGAATTTTGCACAACTATGATACATTATCATGCACATCTAGTTTCAACTATTAAAATCAGATATGCGTAATCCGCTCATCACGAAATAGTATAGAGATTACCATTATGGCTGATCTAATTGTTTTTGTCACGGGTTTCAAAACTAATGTACGTTAGTTTTCTTATAGTTATTGTCCATTTAATCCTTACGGCCTACTGTCAAAAAGTCATCAATGCCGTAGATAATACGATAGTCGTTTGTTTCAATAACAGAATAATTTTGTATGAAATACTGTCGATGTTAGTCACCATAGATGCGTCAGTCACTTTAAATCAGGCTTAATTTTTGCTGTATAGAATCAGTGAAAGCCCCGGTGTAAAATTCAGAGAAGCGTCAGAAACTTTATAATAAGGCTTAATTTATACCTGAGACATATAGCATGGATGTTAACGTCCGGTGTTCAAACACGAATGCGTCAGTACATAAAAAATAAAACTTAATTCACAATGTAGAATTTTTCAGTTAGTCATCGGTGCTATATGAATGGAATCCATAGTTGGACGGTCTCTTGTCGAAAAACTCGCCGGTGTCGCGCTTCGGCGTAGGTTTCGGGTGTCGAAGTCGACGAGCTTTGAAGGACGACAACCTGGGAGGATTGAGGGACGTGGCGTGGCCGGAAAACAGACGCCGGATGGGCTCATCACCAAGGATATCGACACGTCGAGTGATCTCTTTCTCCTGCAAAGTCAGTAGTATTTGTAATATATCAGTATCGTCTGTGGAAAACCATTCCTGCCACTTCTTCATAGAAGATATAATTCTAGTTAACTCTTTCTGCAAAATACAGTTTCGTCCAAAACTAAGGGACAAATTTTCAAAACGGCATAACTTTTTTTCTAGCCATGCCAGGAACTTCTTCTTTTGCACACTATTAGCCAGTAAGATGTTGATTATTGTGTTAAATTTTGAGACATGTATGAAGGATAATAAAACGGTTATGAACGAAATGCTTTTCTCTTGATATCCATAACGTCCAAAAACTAATGGAGGTACAAGAAAACATGCATTTACCTCCATATTTTGCTAGAAATATTTAGCAAAATGGTGGTGGAGAATCAATATTTGGTAAATAGTCCCTTGCTTTCGATTACAGCTGCACATCGTCGACTACAACATGATCGAATGAGACTGACAATCTTCAACCGTAATTTTTCCCCATTCCTCTTGAAGTTTCACCCAATGATCTTCCGTATTGATAGGGTTTCTTGCCATAACTTTCACCCCTAGGGTTTTCCCAAGATTCTCGATTGGATTTAGGTCAGGACTTTGTGGTGGCCAATCCATAACTTCGAGATCTTGCTGCTCACGGTAACTCACGACTGTCTTTGCCTTGTGGCAGGGAGCATTGTGTTGCATGAAGATAGGGCTGGGTACACCTGAGTTTACAATATTAGGCACGGCAATACCTTCCAAGGCACGGCAATACCTTCCAACAGATTTTTATACACCTGAGCTTTCACCCGGGATTGTCAACGAACGAGAAGCGATGTCCCTTGACTAGAGAATATACCGAAAACCATCACGCCCCCGCCGTCAAACTTCACAGTCTTCTTTATACACTTTACACTTAATTTCTCACCTTCACGTCTTCAAACAAAGTTCTTACCGTCATTACCAAACAAACTGAACTTGCTTCCATCACTGAAAAACGCACTCCAGCCCAATTTTCATGAGACCAGTTAACATGCATGTTTGGAAACTCTAATCACTTTTTCTTGTTCTGCATACTCACAAGCGGTTTCTTCTGTGGGCATCTTGCAAATAACCCTATTTCTTGAAGGCGCTGAGAAACTATTTGACGTGTGACGTTCGTACATATTGTGTCATTCATTCCCTACTTATCGCAGCTGAGGACTTGAAACGATCCTTCAATGACGTACGCTAGATGACTCTGTCCTCTCTGAAACTGACGTTTTACGGGGCCTGCCTGCTGTTTTAGGGGGCACCAATGCAGCCGGTTTCATCGTACGACTTCACTATTCAGCCCACAGCACTTTTTGAACGGTTTACCTTCTCAGAAAATTTTCTAATAGTGAAATTATTCTTGTGCAACTTGATGATGCCTTGTCGCAGGATATAATAAACTTTCTGACGTGGTGCCATCATGTAACGAACAGCAATGTTTACAAATGGCAGTGTCAAACTTTGTCTTCGATGTAAATAAAGAAATACGGACTGCATAAGAAATTAACTAAATTTTTCTTGTTTGTCCCTTGATTTTGGACGTTATAAATTTCAAGGGAAAAGTTTTTCGTTCATAACTTTTTATTATCCTTCACATATTTCTCAAATTTTAACACAATAATCAACATCTTACTGGCAAATAGTGTGCAAAAGAAAAAGTTCCTGGCATGGCTAGAAAAAACGTTATGCCGTTTTGAAAATTTGTCTCTTAGTTTTGGACGGCACTGTACTATTCCTGTTGTGCTAACCAGCAAGGGGTATTCTTATTACGCCATTCTTCAAAAGAGTATTCTTGTAAAGTCATTCTGAAATAAAGAGAATTGATATTAGTACAATCCATTTGGATCATCGTAACCTGAAATATGGAAACCGTTACCCGGTATGGTGTAGCGAGCTCGCTAGTTGGCGCTCTACGCACAGGAGATACAAAGTTTTTTCGGTGATTGTAATTTCATCTACGGAGCGTACTCGCTTTTCTTTTTCATCCACGAATGACGTTGTTGTTCTGTACGTCTATATTAATTTTTATACATATTTGTACGCCTTTCCTCCCGAAAACTACCAAAAGGAATTGAGCTAACATCACAATCTCTGGCAGGCAGTCAGGTGGGTTGACCTAGACGTAAAAATGCCAAACCTGTTGGCTCCGTGGTCAGCAGTCAGCGGGTAATAGCTTCACGCACGAGACGCTCTAGTTTTTATCATTTCCTCCCTTTCAATTGATATCGACGTTTCCGAGCAGCTACCCCTCTGGGGCCATAGGATGGGCCATAAGGTTAGGTTTACCCATCCTATGTTATGAGGCCCGGCAACTCCAGGGGGCTCGTGTTGGTTACCTCAGCCACTAGCTAGGCCTTCGGGACGTCTGTTTTTCGTGCCCACTAAGTTACCTTCCCGATTTCATACTCCTACTTGCTCATGATTTATTCTGTTCTTCCTCTTCGTTCCCGACTTACTGTTCCCATGCGCATTGATCCTGTGTGGGAACTCCTTCGTGCATGGGTTCCTCATTTCTATTTGCATACTTTTATGTCCCTTGCTCTTTCTTCTGTGATATAAACCGCTCGGAAACGGAGGCTTAAACTTTCTGACTACACCTAACTACCTTCTGAGGAGCTACCTACGCCACTGTATACCCACGTCGCGACCGTTGTTACCGCATCCACATTTCGGGTTTTGATTGCGACACAACGTTTGGGTGGCGTTTGGTGTAACACAGGCAACCCTAAAAAGTTGAGATTACAACGCGCATCAGTATCCTTAACAATTCTTTCCGCGCAGCAGCGTTTTTGTCGATTCGGTCTAATTATCTTGCAAAATAACAATCTTGTTTGGTCTTTTTCTGAACCTAATCTTCATATTAAAACTATTTCTCCCCAACAACCCCCCAAAAAAAACCTCGAATTACGAGCGAGATGGTAAAAAAAAAAAATATACATAGGCTTATATATGTATACATATATATATTTGGCTTCGTTTTTGAAGCGGGGCGAATGGAGAGCTTCTGGTCTATTACCGATCTGCAACAGGACAATGTAACAATTCCTGTTAATTAATTCATAGTGTCATTGCCGAAAGACGCTGCAGGCCACCAAATAGGATCGCAAGCATCTAACAGCGATACGCTCTTACAACGCAAATAGTAGATACTACGTTCAACCCGTGTGAACAACATCTATATGCTGGTCGAAATCTCTTGGATAATGTTAACGTTTTAACTATTAGAAGCCGAGACTACGCATTAGGAAAAGGAATCTAGTTATCTCACTCACATGATTCGAACACGAGCTTCACTATCACAAGCTAAATGAATTATTGAATTCGATATTAGCAAATATCTTACAGACTTCGATTCCAATCTGCATATATTTCTCTTCAATGTTAAATACAAAACTTTAACATTTAAAAAATTTAAAACTAGAACGCCCAAAGGCGTAAGACCATCACCCGTGGAGGAGGCAAATTTCAACGCCGTCATTTTTATGGCCAGCTTATGCTGGCACATCTGGGTCAATCCACCTGACTCCCGGCAAAAAAAAAAAATATGAATATTGCCCAACTCCTCCCTCTTTTTGGGTCATACAAATATATATATTTAAACTTTCAACGAAAACATTATCGCCGATCTTAGCTGTGCCACAGTAAAGTATGCTATGACACTGGGAGGTGGGGGCAATAGATTTGCATAGTCGTCCTAAGAAATCATTTCAACTAAGGATATCACTCAGCTTCCGGAGACTTTTTGATTTCATCTTGTTAAGCAGGAAGGTATATTTTTATTTCAAACGTAATCGACATGTCTATATCTGCCATCATGTTTAACTTTTTTTCAAACTAATGGCCCTGTCATCCACATAATTGATCTTGTATGACTTGCGTTGCGTTCACGGTTTTGTCAATGTCGGCTGATGACAAGTTTGAGAAGTTTGTGAAACATAAGTCAAGATTGAAGAGAAAGCACTCAGTAAATAAGTTGGACTGAGATTTCTCATAGTTATCACAAACTTGTATAAAAAAAACTCAAAGATGTGCGTGGAAGTACAGAAAGAACTACCAACATCGTGATTTTGTTGAAAATGTGCTCTGAAAATTACTAAGATAATTCATAGACTGACTATTTAATACATAATTTTACGTAGCCCTTTTAGCTTGAGCAACACTCTGTGGAAAATGACACACGCACACCTACACACACGCACAAACACTATATCATAAAAGAATGCAAGCGCCATTTAGATAGAACAGCACCCTAACAAACTTGGGGGGGGGGGGCCGCCGCAGCTCCGCGCAGAAGCTGGATTGCTGTTTTAGCTTCTGCGGCGGCCCAGGATTTTTGTAGGGCAAGTAATACCTCTAGCAAAATGAAAAAAAAATTGAGACTGCCAAATTTCTGCAGGAAAAGGGAGACAAAAAAGAGCGGAGGCGGATTGCACAACAGTTCGAAGGACCAAGCCTGCTTTCCCGAGAGGACATCTGACATTTTCCTCCTTCAGGCTTGTGAAATGAACTCTATGAATTTAAAGCAACTCCACCACCTACACCATTTGATTGCATTGGTGCATCACTTCTCCACATAATGTTTTATATCAGTGACAGCCATCCTAATCGCTTTTCTTTATATGTATTTCTAACTTTATCCATTATTACCAATATAAACCCTGGTTTTGTTTAATTATTGGGTTCTACTATATAATAAAGCCCGCTGTGTATTTATCTGTTTGTTTATCCATTTTCTTTCACGCTTTAACAAAACAGATAGGCGGAAAGTAGCCCAGGATGGAGGCTCTTGTCGTCCTCTCAAGTTCCATTGAAAACTGATACGTAGAAACTTGACCGCGTTGCAGATTCTGGTAAACTTACACTATAACTGCATTCCCTGGTGCCCGGTAGACGGTGAAAATTTCACAGGTCCAGCTGAAAACAAATTGGTAGAACTTGGACGAGGTTGCAGTTGATAGGAAACGTATCGCAATCAGCGATAGTTGAAATTCAAACATTGAAGATATCGAAGGCTTAGTCTGATTTGAATGAATATTACATTCTCCATCTACAGCAAAGTACAGGGTGACCTAATGTCTGAATGCACTTCTTGCATTGCAGAAGTTGAAATCGTAGCATTGAAGATACCTGGAGCTTCCATTAGCACTCTCATGCGTCATGATTCTTAGTTTCTTCCTTCAGATTATTTCGTTGCACCAGTTATTCCGCCAACTTTCTCCAAGGATTATGAGATTAACAGCTTGACCCAGGGGGCGGAGCCAAGCTGTAGTGCATCATGGGTGATGAGGCGTATGACGTCATAAAGTTTAAGTACGGCAATTCACAGCTATTTTACATTGTTTCTCCATTTCATTTGGGCCTCCAGAGTGTCCTACATGTCCTACAATCTTTATAGTTGCACAAAAAATGCATCAAGGCATCTACGACCTTTTTTGCTTTCTGAAGGATAAAATTTTGAAAGAACGTTGGTTTAAAGGCTGTAAAAAGAGCACATAAATTTAACCCGGCAAATACCCGCATGTACCAGAAGCACTTTTCGAGTCAAGTTTTTCGTCTTTAAAATGCAACAAATCAAGTGAGTTTTATCGAGAGTAATATGGCATTCTTAAGATGGATTTATATGAGTAACTACCGCGATGTTTTAGATTCATTTTCGTCTTCTACTAGTGATCTGCTACCCTCTATAATTTCAAACCGCTGCAACAAATATTACTTAGATGCGAGCAATTGAACGCCGAAATAGAAGAACGTTTTAACAATATTTAAAAAAAAAAAGAAAAATATAATCAAAGGAGAAAAAAACATCAAAGGACAATGCAATATTAAAGCTAAAGGCTATATACAGTACGCAAAAGCCAAACAATTGTTCGGCAACATTAGAAAAAAAAAACACCAGCTGCTATACGCTGCGCGCGTTACAGCAGTATAACAGCAGGGTGGCGTCCGACTCACGTTAACTAACTCGCAAAAAACTTACCTAACCATATTCCCCACACCTTAATTGTCTTACGGAACGATGTTGTTGAAACTGGCGTATGTTAAATCCATAAATTTTCCAATGATGCTATAGTTTTTATGATTAGGAGAAGCGGATATGTTAACGACGCGTACGCGACGGCACAGTTTGGGGCAACATTTTACCGAAACTCTTCGACCGGGTGCGTGCCTCTTACGGATAAACAACAAATAATAATGAAATTTTATCCTTCAGAGAACTAAAAGTTCGTTCTATAATGGACACTCTGGAGGCTAAAATGAAATGATGGAGAAACAATTAAGAAGATCTATAAGTTACCGTACTTGAACTTTTTGACGCCACACGCCTCATTACCCATGACGCACTAGAGCTTGGCTCCGCCCCCTGGGTTAACCTATTAGTCTCATAATCCTTGAATTTTCTCCATGTCAGAGCGAGAAAAAATTTCCATGTTCAGCAGTTGTGAAGCTGTAAACGCTTATCTCCAAGTGCTTTTAGGTTAGCAGATGTTATAACGAAAGAGGAGTATGATAATGAAGAACGGCTCATCACAAATTCCGCGCTGTCGTATTTTAACAGCGCGGGCTCTCTAGTATACAAATAATGCAGGTTCGTACAAAAATTATTTGAAACCACGGGCTGCACACGTAGATAATTCTGAACCTACTGTCACAGTGAAACAGTTTGATAGCCTTACAAAATATATTGAATCGTTTGAAACTCCTAATGCCTTTTTGTATTATCTGCCTTTGTACTTCTACCTACTTTTCTGATATGGGATTTTTCGGCCAATCGTCATGCGTTCCATTACACCAAGTACATGCGCTCCATTACACCAAGTACATGCCGATCAATTCTTGATGAATGCCGCCTGGTGACAAGCTAATGCTGCAATTATTCTGTTTAATGTGAAGGGAATATAACTACAGAGTAAAAGACTGCATTTTCAGTATAAATCTAGGTATACAGCAAACTTTTTTGAGAATGGACCAGCGGCTACATATCACTGTGGATGAAGGGGGGGGGGAAGACGACCATTAAGCACTGTGAACGCAAGAACAATGGATAACAACCAACAAAATATCCCACAGCTATTGACTAATCACTTAAGACGCGTACTCTTGGCATTAAAAAAGAATCAGACTACATATAATAAGCGTGCTTATTATAGCTACATCCTGTATTTTACTCATAGTTCAGCTCATAGCAAAATCTATCAAGAGTGCTGTAACACCTATAGAGTTTTTTTACAAATGAATATGTCAAAACAATTGCTGGAGGTGTAGAATTTTGCAAAAGTGTTACTTGGATCCTAAACGTGCACACCAAAGCGACTTAAAAAATATCTTAATAGAGGTATATATTAACTCTTAGTATATAAGTTTTTCTCAGCATGCGTTACCGTGCCGGTAACAGCTTCAGCATACTCTATCTTCTTAACTATTGTTTTTGTTGAGTTTGTCTGTCTGTAATTCTGCCTCTTCGTCTGTCTGTCACCAAAATAACTCAAAAAATTATGGATGGTTTCATCGAATGGTTATGAATGTTAGGAGTAACATATGATTAACTTTTGATGAAGATCCGTTTGTTGTCTGTTTGGTTTGCCTTTGTTTTTGTTTATGCCATAACTAAGAAAGTTATGGACGGATTTTATGAAATTTATATAAGTTGTTGGGTATATCACGAAGAGTAAATGATCAAGTTTTTGTGATGATCTGTTCGTTCGTTTGCTAGTCGCTGTTTTTAGTTTTATGTTTGTTGGCCCAATAACTGAAAAAGTTATGAATGGATCTTTGTGAAATTTACAGGAGTTGTTAGTAATGATAAAGACATAATGATTAAATTTTGGTGATGATCGGTTGGTCTGTTCATGAATTTGACAAATGATGGCAGAATGTTTGTGAGCAGCATAACTCAAAAAGTTATGAATGGATCTTTAAGAAAATTACTCAAGCTGTTAATACTGTTAAAAGGCACAAATGATTAAATTTTGGTGTTGATACAAATAAAGCATGGTTTTAGAACTAATGCGAAGTTTTCATTACCGTTGCCTTGCTTGGTGGATTTGTGCGCTGTCAGAATGCCCTAGTTATTTTTATAATAACCTAGACAGTGCCATGCAGTAATAATTAAAAGAACTAAAAATGATTACTTACCCTGTAATAACCGCAGGTGTTCGCCACAGCGGACAACACGTTCAATATAAGCGTCAACAATATAACTAGCAGGGAGACAGCAAGGGCTGTAAACTCCACATACGTGACGCTCACTGTCCCCAGAACGAACGTGAGGAACACCGACGGCGTCCTAATCCAAGTGAAGACACAGTGGATTGCGATCGGCTGAAGCTCTCCCTGCAATGAGGGTAGGTATCATTCGGAGTTTGGTCGTCTCATAGCTACAAACCCCTACCCCCTCCCGACAAGAGGGACCCCTATGGAAGAAGAGATACGTAATATTATGCAGCATTTATTTCATTATGCGGCCATGGTTATATCTTAAGATTATGGGGGTCCTCTTTGGCATAAATCCGGCTCTGGCTTCAGACAGTCTGTTAGGGATTCAGACAAGTTCGTCAGGGTCTCAAAATTTCTGCCCGACGCCTTGAAGAGGATGTTTCGACTGTTTTTTTTTATTGAAAAATACATTTTATGTGTTCTGCTAATAAGCAATTTGTCGTTGTTGCAGTTAATTTCAAATTTTGCAGCTCTTAGTAAGAAATGCAGAGTCGATAAAAAATCTTCTATTTCCTCATGCCTGGGTATTTAATCTAGATGAGGAGCCAACCAAAGCTGCCAGCGAAATTGACACTGCGCAGGAAAAATATCTCATCACTATATTCAGTGGAATGACA
Source organism: Parhyale hawaiensis (assembly GCA_001587735.2). Classification (NCBI taxonomy): domain Eukaryota; kingdom Metazoa; phylum Arthropoda; class Malacostraca; order Amphipoda; family Hyalidae; genus Parhyale; species Parhyale hawaiensis. The sequence goes on from LQNS02278182.1 coordinate 738,796, forward strand.
CGGAACTTATTTTCTAGTTTCAAGAAGGAGAACTGACGAGCCATACTCTCCGCGTGCTGATGACGAGCCTGATGACGACAATACGAATACATAGCATATTCAAGAATGCCTCGAGTTCACCTGATAATATGGTAGTCATATTAGAATACTTGACAGTAAGTGTACGAAATATCATCACAGGTAAGTGCTCATAGCTACGAACAGACAGAAAGTTCTGTGACGGCCTATAACAATGGGCTATATTACTGTAACTGAAACACAACAGCCATGACACAGAACAAGATGACAACCTTAACCTCAATAGGACGAGCGTCCTCTTGCACATATCAAGTTCAAGTAGTAAGACAATTTTACTAGCGCATCCGAGACACACTGTCTATATCGCGCAAAACTATTCCTGCGATTTGACACATGCTCGTGTGCCACCAGGAAGCGAAAATGTCTTGTTTTAAATTATCAATGATTTTTTTCTCGGCTTTTGTGACGGTAGGTCTCAGAGTGGTCAGTGCGCTACTGACAAGAAAAGGCGCAAGTTGAGCATCTCCAACCCCCGGGCACGGCTGAACGCTTTCGATCAGCTACGCCGCACAGGAGAAGGAAACGAAAAATAAAAAGGTAAAAGTAGCGGGAATAGGTCGGTCACTTCGATCAGTGGCCCACCTCCCGAAACAGAAGGGAAAGTATTGAGAGCGTACCTAACTTTACAAAACTAACCTCATCAGCAGGAACTGCTGCAAGCTGTAACATCTCCTGCGAAAAAGGCACTAGGGACCCTTGGGTGCGCGAGGCCCAAATATGTATGGACAGGGAAAGGGCCCACCAGAATGTACCCCTGAAGGCTCTTGCACATATCAATATGCATTATTCATATGAGAAACTGACATTGTATTTATTTGGCCCTCACGGGTGAAGTAACACACTCTAGTGATCAATCAAAGACTCGTGCAAGGCCTGATGGATTGGTGAATGGCCTATCTATGGCATATGCATTCAATTCCTAATCTTCAGAACTTAATCGAGCTATATGTAGACAGTCTTCAGTATGCGTGCAGCCTAACTGCCATTAATCCTACACGGATCCATCCATCTTCAGTATACACACATCCCAGCTATAATTGATTCTCTAGGATCGACTCCTTTGGTCAATCCTTGGCACATATACACGCGTCCAAACTTCCAGTGATGTTCGATCGCCCCACGCTATGGTCAATCTTCAGCATACGCTCATCGTAACTCCCAATGACGCTGAATCGATCGAGCCACGCATTGCAGAGGGGCCGAGGAATTTCGCCTTGGACGTGAAGGACATCAGACACTAAAACTTTGGCGTATTCTCCTGTACTGACCCCAGTCCTCAGCAAAGGTCATCCCAATATTGGTTCGGTGCTGGACAAACTTTGCTGCGGCGGAGAACTCTGGCAAAGCGAGACAAACTATGCTATTTAATCACTCGCAGATGGGAAATCGGCGGTGGCCCATGCACTTCCCGCAGGCGCTCGTGATATGAAAACCATAGGGACTACTAACCCCGAAGAGTTTAATTTTCCTTAATTTGATACTGATGCGGCTATTGTCTGTAAGTCTTAGATAAGGTATTGAACACTTCCGGGTTGATCTCCAGTTTCTTGGTGCTTTTTGACCGTGATACAGACTTTAACAAGACACGGCTTCGTCTACTGCCCGAACTATAATTGGCATTGATTTTGCGATTATTCAGTTGAAAATCAAGCTTACAGGAATGGCGTATCTTCTGCTCTCGCAGAAAAAAAAAAACAGTACCACTATCAATTAACAAAAAAGAAGTTTGATGAAAAATTCATTCCTATTGTTTTAAGGGCACAGACAATTTAGAAGACTAATTATCAATCAACGAGGGAGACGTTTAGTGAAAAATTTATTCCCACTATTCTTGACGCTATGCACACATTAGAAGACTAATAATACTATCTTCACACATTACTGGTATGAAAACAAGGTGGAAAACATTATAAGATACATACAGCATACTCTCTTTCCATCAGTAAATCCCGTAAACTACCACATGACAACATATACTTGCTGCGTATAAGAGAATTTTATTCACTAATATACATGAAACAGTGTATTCATATTACCAAATAGTCCAGTCACGTACGAGTGCCACCTGCCGTCAATTGGCAACCATTTTATATAATATTGTGGGGACCGGACTCACGGTATCCCGGCAATATGTCTCTCACTATTGCCGCCTAAAGTTGTACTACACCAATAGGGGCCTTGTGTATTTGCGAGGAATCTAGTTTTTTCATCAAATGGATTTGTTTCAGTTCAACTCACCACAGGCCACTTAATAGCGAAAATGTGTAAATAATCACCTTCATTAATACCGACAGGAAACTTTTGTCAAGAACGGTAGCTGTTTGTCATGAACGTATGCCCCGCAGCGCCTTAATTAAGACTATATTTGTAATCTTACTTTCGGCAGCGTAAAGCCTCGTTCATACCCACGGTAGCAGCGGTTCTCGCGTGATGCACAGTTGGGCTGAGGGGGCCGGGAACGATCCCCAGGCCAGGTGAGCGAACTTTATCATGGTGCTGGCGCGCTGAATCAGTAAACTTGCTTGGAGTACATAGCTATCTTGGGAGTATTTACCTTAAGTTAGGGGGGTCGCGGGTCGTTGAACCTTCTGCTGAATGCGTCGTAGTTCATAGCGAACCGTCGTCGGCTGCAGCTGTACTTACTCCTGTGGGGCCAGTTATCCTATATCTGCAGCCCGAACCAGCGCGTGTGGATTTTCCAGTAGAGGGTGCAGTCAAAGTTGATTATGCGGGAAACATTTTATTGACGCTCTGTGGATACACAGTTGTGTTTGAGAGACAAAAAAAAAAAATGCTAGAACGATCAGCAATGAGCGTGGGGAACAGAAAATTGTCTAGTATTCACAGTCATTTTCAACGCGTTCTTCACGCCAACTGTTGCTATGCCTGCTGAGACGCCATCGTATGGCAACCAAAAGAGATTTAAAATGTTAGCCCTAGTTCAGTTGGCCGTATATACGCGCTTCGCTAGAGAACTTATATCAATGGCATTTGCATTTATAATGAGTGCTCATTCATAGTTTTGTTGATAAAGTAAAGGAAATGACTTATTACAAGCAACAATAACTGTAACGACCTTGGATTAGAGCATCTGCAGTTCTACACTAATGGAGCATCGCTTCCGGGGGGAAGCGTGCGATTTTAGCTGCGTTCTGCGGTATGGCACAAACGTTTTTTGTACTTAGATGCGGTAGTCTGCACGGTGCATTACTCTAGGTAATACCTTCGATTCATGAAGAAGACAAAAAAGAGGACTGAAAAGACATGTATGTCGAGAGAAATGCAGTTGTAGTATAACCTCCAGCGCCCCTTCACGTAGTAAAGTGCGGGCGGCCCAACGCACCGCCCGGTACATGGCTCCGATGTATGTATGTTACAAGTAATACGATGAAAAAAAAAGTCAATACATATATTACCCATTTCACTCAGGTTATATATATATATATAATAGGTAAAAATTCCAGTTATTATGCTTATTAACTGAAATTTGGTGGTATTTTTATGCATAGTCCCTAAACTGGAATATGTAGGGGTAAATTAAGTAAAATCTGTCGTCACTTTACATTCACTCAACCTCCAATAGACCTATGAACAATAAGACTATTGACTTCTGCCTTTATCACTTCTTTGCTACAAATTTCATACAAAATATGAAATATAATACTGTATATGATAAAAGTTGAAATTCATTTACTTCAAACACATCTTTACTCGTAAAATTCTATTTTTAAAAATCGAAAACGATACTTAAAGTGACATCTGTGACGTTTTGTTGTTGCATGGCAGTTTAAAACGACATCTTGAGTTACATTTCAATTGAAATATAAAGCACTTGCATCTGTATGTCTGACATCTTCTTGTTCCGTTACGATTACATTTAAAAAACCTTGACCTCCGCAAGCAGTAACCTCCTGGACTGCTTTTCTCGGTGAAAGTGTCTTTCGCATATCCATGTTTTCAATGGAGTACCGAGCATGCCCGCAAATGGCAAATTGATTTCTACTAAATTTTCCGTCTAGCAAGCTACTTAATATTTATGGTTGCAAATTTATACAGCTCGTGTGAATCTTTTTCAACAATGACTCCAATCAAATTTTTATGATCACTTCTCTCCTCCATCAGCATTAGTGATTGGAACAGTGACAATGTCACCAACATATGCCGTTTCCTTCTTTATACCAAACTAATCGTGATTACTAGAAAATGAGCCTTTAAGTAGAATTGCTTGTGAAAAACTACACAATGAGTTTTCTTCTTGATTCCCTGTTTCTGATCGCGACGAAGTCCGCAGCACAGTTTGACTTGTGACCTTCTTGTGAAATCTTCTGTCTCTGATTGTAAAATGGATTCAGAAGACGAAACAGAGCAGCATTTTGTGGAAGAACTAAAAATTTAGCACAGCAAAAACAAAAGAGTGCTAATTACACGTGATGAATACTTAGAAACAGTAACTGAATTACCTGCCAGTCAGGAGACGAAAGTCGAAAACCCCGCGCCAGTACTACCTACTTAAAACATACGAAGTGGCTATTGGTCCGGCACTGCCAAATCTGCCGGATCAACAGTCTGATGTGTAGGTTAGTTGGGCTCCTCCTGGTGACTTGGGGTTGGGTTAAGTTAGGTTATGGATATGACCTACGGAAAACTCAATTTGTGTGCTTTTTTATATTAAGATTTTACTGACTGCTGGACTAATAGCCTACGATCCAAAATCAGACTGTTGATCCTGCAGTTTTAGCAGTGCTGGACCAATAGCCTGTTTGTCTTTTGGTCCAGCAGTGTCCGACCAATAGCCACTACCTAAAAAAAAATATGAGCCACTGAAATGCGATGACCCTCAAAAACTGATCAGAAAACGCACAGATGAAAACTCTGAACCAGTATACTTTGTATTCATTGATGGGACATAATGTATTCTCAAAAAGGGAACACATTTTCACAGGGCTTCATAGCAGAGACAAAATGATAAACAATCTGTTACAAAAGTAAGTAAACATCATACAAGAGTCCAGTAATCTATTCAGCGCTGGCTGCACTGACTGTCAAAAGAAAAGTAAAGGTGCAGTCAACTTTGACTGGACGCTCCACTGGAAAGCCACACGCACTGGTTTGTGCTGCAGATATAGGCCAACTGGCCCTTGAAGAGTAAGTACAGCTGCAGCCGACCATGGGTCGCTAAGAACTATGACGCTGAAACGGAAGGTTCAACGACCCGAGCCCCCCTTTCATTCCTGATCACCCCAGACTGCTCCATATAGGTACCAAGCAATTGCCGACTCAACACTCAGGATGCCACAAAGATCACAAAGATCGTGGCACCTCTACCACAGAAGTCAAGACACCCATGGCATGCTGCTGTTGTGGGTATAAAAAGAGACCACCTACCACTAAAGGGGCAGTCGTAAGACTATTCCAAACCTAAGAATTTGGAACACGATCTTAAATCAGTCTCATTGCCATGCAGTCAATCCAGGGGCGATTTTCTTGGATGCTGGGGTACCAAGACCATTTGGCAGAATTCATTCTTCTTCGATCCCTTAGCTGTAAGCACGTGACGTGCCACCGTGTCAAACGCCTTACTAACATCAACAAGAGGGCGGAGAGGTGGTTTAGCCTATTACCTACCCTCCTGCATCGTCTGACTGAGATTATTGAGTAAGATGGTGGTCGAGTGCATGGGTCTGAAACTATGTTAGGAGTATCTAGGGGGAGATTCCGCCCGGTTCTATCTAAAACCAGGCGCTCCAGGATCTTAGGCTTAGAGCATAGCAGGGAGATAGGGCGGTAGGATGCTGGTTCAGGGGGGTTTCCCGTGGTTTACGACAAAAATGATTTTCCGTATCTTCCACATATTGCGAAAGGTGTGGTCGCAGATGGACCCCAGAGTGATGGTAGAAAATGGATTCCGTGGGAGCCCAGATTCTTCAGCATGGGGAGCGGAAACCTATCGAGTCCCTAGGCGGTGGAATTCCTCGAACTCTGAATGGTTTTTATTGTCAGTGTCTCTGAGAATTGGTCTGGCAGGAGGCCGTCCGCTATTACTCCATGCAGGCACCATTACCCCCGTCTGTCTTCCCTGGTGTGGGGACGACGACTGACTATCGAATAATGATGCATCAGTAGGTTGGTCTGCTCCCCGGGTGACGAGATATGGGTAAAGCAGGGGTTAACGATGGCTTCGTGCGTGTCGAAGTTGCCCTTGAGGGCTGCGAACCAGCCTCCAGAATTTTGCAAGTGAGGTACGATGGTCCGTCTCGGCGAGAATAATACGCCATCTCGCACTTAGCCGCGATTGTATTTCTATTGGTATCTCGTTGCTTGGCGTTTTCATGGGAGGGGAATGCTTTTTGAGGTGATGCCTCAGTTGAATAAGGTTCCGGATGACACTAGAGAAAGATGGGTTGTAATCCCTGATGAGACAGGCGGGAATGTCCCGGCGAGCAGCTTCTACCAAGGCAGCAGACAACAACCTGCCAGCTACGTCGATGGAGCCCTCATCTGAGGGGGTACGTGATTGTTATTTTTTTTTTTTTTCACTTCCTCCGTGTATTGGTTCCAATTGTTTGTAGTTGAGACATGTCCTACAGGGTTTATTAACGCACAGACGAAGGGCACGACAGCTGATCAGTATGGGCAAATGGTCAGATGTCAGGGCTGGCATTGTTGACCACTTAGCGTCAAACACAAAGTCCGCGGTGCAGAGTGTGAGGTCAGGTGAGGAGGGCCTGGTGTTTGGATTGTGGAGAGTCTGTTGGCGATGGTATGATTATTTAGGTTCACGAGTCGGTCAAGAAGTTCTTCCAGATGACTCTCATGGCTGTCAGATTCTTGGTTGTGATACCATACTGGGTCGTGTACACCCAGTATGGTATCACAACCAACCTTCGTCCCTAGCAAGGACGAAGCTGTTGGTGTTTAAAGGCGTCAGTTCAGAGAATTAACAATAGGGGCACGACGAGGCAGGCGAATGATAAACGTTTACAATGGTTACCTCTCTTCCCGTCGCGCGCACCCTCACCGCCTGCAATTTCTTCTGGTTGACGCGTCGCAGCGAGGCCACCACCTCCGCCATTACGTTCGTAAACGGCAGCGTGTCCCTGATGAAGGAGAGTAGCCTCCACACCGTACCTAAACCCTATCAAAACGGAGGGTAGAGTAGTGGGGTGGGGGGAGATGATTGGAGTCCGTGAGTGAAGTCCGAGGTTGAATACTTGGATGCACGCAACGTGCGTGTTCCTCTCTTGCAGGAGGTTCTGCAGATCCATCTGGGAAGAGCCCAGACCGTCGATATTCATCCGCATTAAGTTAAGGCTCTTCTCAGCAGGCAAAGGCGCAGTGACCAGCAGCAGAGAGGCGGGAACCCACTCCAGAGGCATGGAAGCGTCGTGTGTGTAGGGAAGTGTTATGTATGGGGTGAGATGCAGGACAGCGAGAACACCGCGAGCCTGCGGGGACTTGTCCGTGTATGTTGTAGCATACCCAACCCTCGCGGTGCGAGCACCGAGTGGCGCTTCGCGTACTGCGCCCCACAGGCGGGGCACGGGTGCCATGCCAGACCAGGGCTGGCTACGATGTCAGCGGCCAGGAGGATCAGGAAGCGGGTGCCCGGTTGTTCCACCCGCTCTCAGGGTAAAAACATGGGGGGGTATCTCTAAACTTTATGTAGTGGGAAAGTGTTGGGGGATATACGACCCGTCGGCACACAGGTTGCGTCCCCCGAGGATCGACGGATGGCGACCACGGGAGAGATGAGGTGTGTTGACGGACTTGGCATCCCAGACTGACCCAGAGGGTGGCGCCTTTACCACGAGCAAGCTCCGTCAGGGAACCCATAGAGGCGGAACCCACAGACTAGTACTTCATCAACACTCGACAAACCCTAGTGAAAAGAGTAAATCGGGAAAGAAAAGGAAGAACAGAGCGCCATTAGTAGGAGTAAAGGAATGAAAGGAAGCAAAGTAGGCAGAAAAGAAAGAAAGATATCCCGTAGGCCCACGCCAAGACTAGAGTAACTGAGGCTTCCCTAGCGATTAACCCTATTTCAACCAAGCTATGTTAACTTGCTACAATGGTTCTTTGTGAAATTGAATTTATATAAAAAAAAATGAAATTTTAGCGAGCTAGCAGAGCTTGATTAGTTGAAATCTGTGAGGTTTTTCATTTTAAACGAATTATTCCGAAGACCAGCGTTATATGATTACCAGCGTTATATGATTCCCGTCGTTATCCTCCCGTGGGCGTAGCCATTTCGTAATTATCGCACTCATATTTTTGCATACGTTACACACAGAGTCATACCTACAAAAAATGATGTTTAGAGCGGGTTGGTGATAAACGAAAACTGTGGCTATATTGACGGCAGTATGGAGTGCCGTCGAGGTAGTGTCCGATCACAGCTGAAATATCAGTGCCTGCCAGACTGATGTCATGTGAGGCTGTGCCACGCAGGCTGCTACTTCACGAAAGGAGTCTAATTACTTCTGTTACGGAACGATGAATTTTTTTATTAGGAGGATTACTGCATTTATTCTATTACCTCTTTAGTTATACTCACCGTTAAATAGCCAATAAGTCCTAACAATGATGATCCCGTTGATATAATGTAGATCACAATGCATAGCACTCTTATGGTGATAACTGTAAAGAAAATAAGTAATTAGTAAAATACCTTAATTTCATATGCACTGCAGTTGAGTAGGTAGCCTAACAGATGGCATCGTACAATCCAACTTCCCAGTTAATAAGAACTGGTTTCCGTAGAAGTAGCGGGCACCAAGTGACAAGCTACCGCTATTGCTGAGCAATGATTGTCAAGAAACTTAAACTTCATTTTTATATAAATAAAGTATAAACTATACAAATAATAAATATATATCAGTCAATTGGTTATATGCTCGGAAGTAATTTTCTTCTTAATTTTCGGTTTTATTTGAGTAATCATTGACGGGTCGAGCAGCGAAGCATTTCCACTGTACCTACGAAAATTTAATGATGCAGTCCGGGCGAAAATTATCATAAATATTGTGTCTACTATCATTTAGCGAATAACGATTGTTCCAGGACTAAAGGTGAAAAGTTAAAATTTGATAATAGGCAAAGCGATCTGAATGAAATAAATATTGTTCCGGTCTTAGAGGTTATGACTACACACACTTAAGGCAGAGGTTCGTAACCGGTAATGCTCGCTACTCCTTTTGCCTTGGGATAAGAAATCTTGGGTTATATCCAATTCATTTAAAGTTTAACAAATTTGTTGCACTAATTTGTTATAAACTCCATTCATTTTCATCATCACGCGAGTTATTCAATTTATATGGGGTGGGAGAATATTTATAAGTTTTCTAGGGATAACAGACATAGAAAGTGTGAACAACTGCCTTACCAAATAATTATTTGGGGCTTCAAATGCTAAGCGTACTTACTCCAGTTGTTAATAGTATGGTGACACGACAAGTCGCAGGAGTCACTGTCGAAAATGTCCCCGATAGAAAAGAGGAAGTGGCCGAACATGTTGAGAATACCAAAGCCAGCGCATGCAAGCTGTTGGAGAAGGATGAAATTATTGTTATTTGTTTTTAAGGATAGCTTGGTAATTTTCACTTTCCCTACCAAAAAGTAATGGGAAGAATAGAAGAACAATAATACAGTCGCAAAAAACACATGAGCTAGAAATAGTTTTATCACTTTTATTATCCATGTCACCTCAAAATGAACACCTTCGTTTTCGCTGCATAAAAACCAATGTAAGTGTTGGGAAGCTGCATAGAGATAGCAAAACTGTTGGAATACCCTGTACTAGTACTTCTTTATTGTTTAATGTTAATGTATGCTTCTTCAGACATTGCAATGATACTTCAAGGGGAAAAGTGGAAGGGTCATGCTTGAAGTAACTCAAGATAAAAATAGCACCTATAAGTACGAAGGGAAGGAACATCGTTCATTGGAACGGAAGAGCAAAGTGAGACACAAAAGGACGATCAACAGTATTAAGATTAGCATAAGCCTCCTTAGATAATACAATGGAAGCTTCAAGGAAGAACAGGCAGAGTATAACGACAGAGACGTGGCGCCCATGCACGGAGGTACTTCCAGGCAACACAAAGGGATAAACGCGCATGGGCACAGCAAGTCGGGAAAGGAAAGAAAAAACACAGAAGAAAGCATTATCAGTAGGAGCATAAAACTGGAAGAAAGCTAAGTGAACCCGAAAGAAAGACGTCCCGAATACGTAACTAGAGCTAAAGTTCCCAAAGCTATCTTCCTGAGGGTGCAGCTCCCCATTACACAGGATCAAATAATATACATCAAAGTCGCTTAATCTGTGGAACTCAACTAAATAAAAATAACTTACGCACTCTAAAGTAGCAAACGTCGCCAAGATTTTCCATAGTTGTGTATCTTGAATCTCCATTATAATTGAATAAAAGAACAATGATAATGACACTAAAAATTATTAAACCTGCGAATATCTGAAATTAAGCAACATATGTGTATAGACAGCCCACATTATTCAAATGATAGCCTCAAGCCAAACATAGATCACATGCATGACACAGTATCGTGTGGTATATATGAGGCCTCAAGCCAGTTTGCTAGTATCTTGAACTCAGAGGATTCATGACTCGTCACGCGCCATGCTGTGTTTCATGGGTAGAAATGAGAAGCACGTGTACTGGGTAAGAAATGGGTGTCTAGTTTTAGTGGTATCTGTACATTAAAGTATCTATCCGAGAATGAAAGACGAATGGAACAATGACTCTTAGTAACGCCGAAAAGACGAAAAAAAAAAATATTGTTACGGCGTTTTGACATCGTTGGTATATATCTATATGTATCTGCACTTGACGCCATAATTTGGGAGAGGCGGGCGACTTCCCCTACAAAAATATAAATAAACAATGAAATTAATGCAAATAATAATTATTGAAATTATCAAATGAATAAAATAAATGAGAAATAAACATCTTAAACTACTACTTGCGAGTTCTGACAAGGAAGCTAAATGAAACACACGATAAGCAATGAAATAATTTATTGTAATCGAGAGAGAGACAGAAATTTGAGCAGGATAAAAAGGTCAACGTTTTACGCATCATTGAAATTTTGTAAAACATCCTGTGATACTTATACAACTCGCTTCGCAACTAAAAGACGGATTATGCAGGGGAAAACAGAGTTAAAAAACATTTATTTTTAATTTGATCTCTTAATGCTGAACCCAACGCACCATCGGAAAATTCAAGCCTTTGATAAATAAATTTTGTTCGTAGTTAAATGAGTATCGCTTAATATCGTGAGAATAAAAACAGTACCTCGTCCACCTATGATGAGAAATTTAACGTTTCACAACATAGAGGAGTTGTGGAGGCCCTGGCGAAAACAAAACTCACGTTTTTTGTAAGAGAATGATCACAACGCTTGACTTGACAACAATTTCAAAGATTCTTTACCGTGCATTAAATAAATGGCAAATATTGATTAAGTGATG
>LQNS02278182.1:781140-799694 GCA_001587735.2 Parhyale hawaiensis
CTTGCCCTATTCCATCGCTACTTCTTGCCCTATTCCATCGCTACTTCTTGCCCTATTCCATCGCTACTTCTTGCCCTATTCCATCGCTACTTCTTGCCCTATTCCATCGCTACTTCTTGCACGTTTAAAGCTCTGAAAGTACAAATTTTTACCGCTGCTACGTATTTTATAAATCTCGTGTCATAGATGGTGATTATAGAAAAAAACGTCTGAATTGGCGTGCCGACTCGAGGGGATAAGTGTGGCTTAAGCAAATTATCTAAGCCTTCAAAATTTTCTTTCGTGCCCACATTCCTTCCTTCTATTTTCATACTCCTACTTGCTCATGCTTCATTCTGATCTTCCTGTTTCTCGACTTGCTGTTCGTATGTGCGTTGATCTTGTGTGGGAACACCTTCGTGCACAGGTTGATAATTTCTACAGTGATCGATGTTCCTTGTTTCTCCCTCGGTTCGATATTTCTTGTTGCGGAAACAGGATTAACTTATGAATAAAATTCAAATTTTCACGATTGAAAGCGCTGCACGAAACGTCGAATATACTAGATCATAACTGGAAGCACCCCTCAACCAGTTGACCTTTGTTCTACATCTTTATAAAGTACTTCTCGGCTTGGATTGCTCGGAGGCACGGTAGCTGGCGAAAAAAAGTTTATTATACCATATTCTAACGTACAAAGCAAAATATTCGAACGCCCAATTGCAACTAGGAAGCTTAAATAGTGGATCCGCCGTTCGAGTTGATGACATTAATTTGAATTTGTAGAAAAAAATCTCAAAATAGAGGAACGGCCAATTGGAAATATTGAGCTCTTCCGATATTGGTTCTATTGACTAATACTTTGTTAATTTTCTCTGTGCTAAGTGCCATGGCATGCGAACAGGTTGGAAGTAGTTACTACTGTATTAGTAAAGAAATTTCCTTTCCTTCCAGTCAAGGTGCTTAATGTCGCTGCCAGTTCTTTCTACGGCATTACAGGACTCTCTGCAATTGTGGCTACCCTGGGAATTATGTCGGTGAGTCGGCAATAACTAGTCTATTGCTTATACCGAATAGAGAATAGATTGAACCGAAATATTTTGCCTACACACTTTGGTGACTTGTAAGCTTGTATATTCATTCAATATTGATGCTGGAAGTAGATTTCCCCTAGATATAAAAGTAGCAAATCTTCGTGTGTCCTTCACACTTGAAGTCGTTAAAACGAAGAGCTTGCAGCAGCGTTTACCCTCATGAGCCTGAGGGCACTGCGACACAAAACTCTGTTCCACGAGAAGCTGGCAGGCAGGCTCTCAGTTATTTGGAAGCACGGAATGCATTAGAGCGTGTACACCGAACAGTTGCAGTTGAGCACTGGAGCAGGCCAGCGGTGGTGGCAGGCAGTGCGACCGATAATCTAATTCCTGCCCAAACTGCTGCTCTTTGCCTTGCCAGACAAACTTAGATTCACGGTTGTCACTCTTTAGAATTTTCCCCAGATCTTGGGGTTTGAGTTGTCCCAGGAAATTTCAGACCAATTAAGAGAATTTTTTATTGACAAATGCTGTAGAATTAGGCAAATAAGTTGCAGCATAAATAATTGTGTGGAGTTTTTATTTCTATTTTGAAACTATTTGGGGAATTGTCCTAAGATCTAGAGAAATCTAAAACTCCCGAGAGTGGAAGCGCTGCTCTGTGATCATCAGTGCAACTTGATGTTGATCAGAGGTTCCGCATCAGACGCGCACTGCTGTAGGGTTGCAAAATGAAATTCTAACTTCACTGCAAATCGCTGCAGAAAAAAATGTTCTTTGTATCTAGTTACAAAGAAAGAGGGAAAAGATTATGACCCAAGGAGTTCTTCCTGAATTGCAGTTTGAAGAAAATTTCGTAGATCTGATAAAGCTGTGTATTCTCTTCGGGGGATATAGTCGTATCGTAGGAATCAATCTTACCAAATTTTGTTCATGGCAAAGTTTGACTGTATGAAGCTTTTCTAATGTTATGCCACTTTGAGCCATATTATCTACAGAGAGAATAGCAGATAGCATAAGCAGTCTAATTTGTTACTGACCTTGTTTTTCACGGCGTTCATACTTCCGAATAACGTTAGACTTAAACAATTGAATAGTGAAATTTGTTCTGAAAAAAAGTCTGTCTTGTATAGTTCCGCCGGAATTGAAAAAAAAATGAATTCTAGTGAGATCACTCAATTAATTCAGTTAAAAGCTGAATTTGCTATCGCCTAGATCAGTACTTGAATTTTCATCAAAGTAATAAACTGGAAAATTTTCCACTAAGTTAGCACACATAGAGCGATGCATCGCTGCTTTACCATCTTAGTTTGTTTTTAAAAACCTTACACATATCGAATAATAATTTCATGGCAGAAATATACAAGATTGACCTGACTACCACCGAACAGGTCTTGCATAACAACAAATATAATTCGTAGACTTGTTCCAACATCGACTGGCGAGTTTGTACTTCTTGTTGACCTTCGGAGCGTACGTCGCTCTAGACTTGCTCACTGCGAAGCAGATTCAAAATTACTTAACGGTTCACTCGGCACTAAAAATAAAGGTCGTGCTATCGTAGACATGGAATTGCACTGAATAGCTCCTGCACAGACAAATGACGCGAAGGCGTCAACTCGATCTGTATCGTGATGAACGAATTTGATAAGTTTGTTAGGGTTGGCACTAGACAGTTTAAATTTTCCTTCAATGCTGCAATAATAAACGAGGGATAGTTTGTGCCTTTCTGTCGGAAGCAATAGAATTCGGCATGTAATTTTAGGCTAGGCTGAAAAATGTCACGAATACTAAAAATTCAAATTTCATGCTAAATGCTATTACAAATATTTGGATTTGCTTCTAGCATAAGAAAGCTCAATTGGCCAAACTGCAGAGCTGAACCTTCGCACATGCTGCAAAACCCCGTGTATGAAGGGCGGGACATACTTCCTGCCCGCCTGCCAGCTCAACTGCTTTTGGCTATGCACACACCAAACGCCGGATGGCAAGATGGCGGGCATGCAGGAATGAAAGGAAAGAGGCACGTACACCAGAACTCCTCAAACGAGGGAAGAGGCAGGCAGTGTCTGCCAGAGAACTGGGTTGCCAGATCGGGTTACTGTTGAGGCCTGCTCGTTAAAATTTTTGTAATTGGGCTAAAAGCCAAGTTTTGCTGTTTTTGGAGATCGGCCTGGTCTAAAATACTCTTACCTTTTTATTTTTTTCGGATAGTTTCAAAGCTAAATGTCTGGATTTTCCTACTCTCCAAATTCCTTTCTAACCAGCATGCCCAAAAATAACAAATCATTGGTTACTTGCACGTTATTGCACTATTGCATACTCTGTTGGATATACTTGAACCCGGTTAGGTGGTGTGGCGTCAGTTTTTAAACACAATTTTTGGATCTCTCGGCCTTTGTAGCAGCAGTTATGGCAGTTGTATGCCTAAAAGCTTGATTTGATAGTTGTTGGTCTAAGGTACCTCTAGTTTTAAATGAGATTCGAGCATTAAGAATGGTGTTGAAGTATTGAGTTGCGATTAAGGGAAGCTGTCGCTCGTACAAATTTCCGTACAGACTGCTTGGAATAGCTACAAAGTTTTACCGTTGAGATGCATGTAGGTTACTTCTCATCCTTATTTTCTGAAAGTGATGAACAATTACTACTACACCTGACACTGCTCCTAAAATATAGATATTCTTGGAAAAATTATAAGATGGAGCTACTTTCGTAAGCAATCCTACTTTTCGGAAGAACGATCTGGCAACCCTGGTCGAGAGGTGCAGCTCCCTGTCGGTAGCAGGGAGCTACCCACAGCCTCTCCCAACAGCGTTTAAGCTTCTACTTTTCTGGCCCTGCCAGTGCCTGGTAGAGCTCTTGCTCATCCTGCGGTATGAAACTCTCTTGGGAAACGTAACTTTTCCTTCATTGCTTCATGCCAGCTTATGCCCCCCTCTCTGTGCGCGGTTCAATAGGAAGAACGTGTATCCAGACTTCCTTCTGCCATCTCGCTTGCTATCTTCTCGCAGAACTTCTTTAGGTGTGTCCGTAGCCTTGCGTATGTCATCGCCCTAGTACGTAGCGCTGTCACAACAAAAGGCGCTTCAACAAGAATCTGGCAGTTTTTGAGAAGCACGGAATGCATTGGAACGCTCACGCCGAAAAGCGGCAGCCGTCGGCTAAACTGGCGCTGTTCGTTGTGAGCGCTCCTATGCAGTCCTTGCTTCTCAAACTGCCAGCCTGTCTGCTTCTCGCTGAACGACTTTTGGTGTGCCAGCGCCCTAATTATGTTCGGCCCATTTTGTGAAAGCAGCATGGGCGAGGCTTAGAAAATTGCAAAAAATGTTTTTACTCTGAAGAAAATTGACTAAAGCTTCAGGTAGTGGAGGGGTCAAGACCTGGGCTGAAAAATATGAAAATGCCCATAGAATTGGAAACGCCGTAGAGGAATTTGACCACTCTCAAACTTATGACTAGCTCAACTTGCAGCATCAAAATTTGTCTAGACCTTCTGATGGCAAATGTGCCTAGTTTCCCAAAATTTTGGGTATGATCAAAGTAGTTACTGTACTTGATTTTGATTCCGTAGATTGGTAAGCAAATTGAGTGGTTACGCAAAGAATTCTTCTTCTATCTTGTTTGAAACATTTCAAGCACTGTAAAGTGAACTTCGTGCGTAATAGACGGGGTGAGGACTAACTGAACTCTCTGAAATGAAAAGGAAAGTATAGATAGAGAATACAAAAGCTCTTCTCGTGATTTGTATAAGAAACAACTAGCTTAAATAATTGCAGTGTTGAGTTTCGGTAGAGAAAAATAAAGTTAACTACCAGTTTTCTTGTGGTAGACTGTTCCCTGAAAATAGTGACGGAAATGAATTTCTTCTCCCCAGGGTTTCTATCAGCTGCAAGTGCACCACCTGATGGTATCGTTCGTGAAGCTGGTGGGAACTATAGTGTTCAGCGAGCTGATTGTAGACATCCATTTCAACTACCCGATCTTTGTGCTATCGAGGATATTCCTATACACGTGCACTGTAATAAACCTCGTAGACTTCTTCTGCACCTACTTTTTCCTAGGACAGGTATGTACAATACGTGATAAGAACTTTTAGAGCCGGCGTTGCACGGATCTTCGTGTACTATCGTACTAAAGATTGCTTTGAATTTGTTACTCGGTGCTTAGATTAGAATTGGCTATAGCAGCAATCAACATAGTTGAAAAATATTTTGATTCCTCTGAATGCTACGCTTTAACGAGGCCTCCGCTACGTCAGAGGTTGAATCCTCTAAGTTGAAAAGGCAGAGGCCGTGTGTGCATTCACACGAACAACTTGGAGCTCGTAACGATGGAAATTAGCACATTCTGGAATCTATTTAGCTCGATAGCATAGATGCGGTAGAATGACCACGTGCTAGCTACGTGTGTGGTCGCAGTGTCCCCAGCGTTAGTTCTGCATCCGTTCGTTCATACTAGCGTTTATCTTGAGCTTCTTTAGTAGCTGTTGCTAATCACTCCCAGAACTTGATGTAGATGTCTACAGCTACTCGAGGTTATAGAGTAAATGAAGGTGCCAAGTCTGTGCATGAAGGCGGACGTAAGGGACGGCGCTATGAAAAGTTCGCAAGGTTTATAATGGCCGTAGAGAGCATACTTTGAAAAATGAATTTGAAAGAGAACTAATTTTTATTGCGGTATATTAGATCATTGTTAGACAGAAGGTATACTGTTGAGTTGAAAACTCAGTTTTCCATAATCAGAAAAACGAAAAGTTGCTATTGTGCTAAAATTTGAATTGGTAGATACTAGAAACGTGGTAGATGTTGGAACGAGTACACTGCCAGAGATACAGACAAATATGTTCTCGTGCGTGAGAGCACGAATATTCTTCTAAAGCTAAACTACTTCTCAAAGTGTCACACGGAAAAAAATTTAGATAGTGTAGGTGTTTCACAGGGGTGCATCAGGATGCACGTAAGCGTTTCATGGCGTAATTTGGTGTCATCGCAGCAGAGAAAAAAATAAAAATTGTCAAAGATTTTCGCAAAAAGAAAGTGGAAGAAAAAGCTCTGTTTTGTTACACGTGCGAAAAGTTTTGAGAGTTTTCTCGGGTAAATCAATTTTACCTTTTCTGATTAATCTTGGTACATCGTTCGCTTTGTCCCAAAACCGAAACGCAAAAGTGCATAAATGTGAATCATAGGACCCTATGTGAAGGGTCATAATATAATTTTTATAATGTAATTTCGTGTTTCGATTTTGGGTCACAGATAAAAGTAATTTTGATGCACTAGGGTGCACAAAATTTTCTCACGGTGCACATCGTAACTGTTCACTTGAGGGGTATCCAGAGATTTTACTTTGAATTGTATAGGAAACTCACGATATAAAGGTCTGAAGATCAATGTCAATGAAGCTCTGTTTTTTCCCCAATTTTTCATCCCGTAGTGTGGGTACGGTATCGGGTTATGTAGGTCTAACTTTTGTTGTTGCTGTTCGCTATACTGACATGCCTTTGAAAGAAAAGGCTTAAACATTTTTATTAAAAAAAGATATGTGTACCTTCCTGCATTGCTCTTTTCTTATACAGCTAAGAAAGAGTTCACACATCATTCATATCAACCCGTTAGCTCATTCACTTGTCCCAACTTAGTGCTCTGCCCTAGGGATAGCACACGGATTTCAGAGTTTTGATCTACTCCAAATTTGACGCAACCTCTGTAATTTGCCTAGTGATGCTTGCAGTGGAAAGACTATTTGACTGTTGACATTTCACGCACTTTTTGTGACACGCGCAAATTGAAGCTGGCAACGACACTACAAAACATTCAGAAGAATGGAAAAGCGTGCACGTTGAGGTGGATGGTGTGCAAACTCGGCAAAACTTCGTGTACGTCGTAAAAAGTTATTAAAATGTTAACCATCTAATCCGCTTCCTCTGCAGTTCTCGCTGGGAGAGATCCAAAAGTCTCGGGAAAATTTGGAGTGAACTTAAACCCAGAAATGGTGAACTTTTCTACCACTAGGGCACACGGCCGCCTTCGGACGAGTGGATGAGAGAACGCGTTACTATGAATGACGGGTAAACTCTTTTGGGTACACTCGGTAGTTTTCCTGCATAGACTCTCATGCACATTTCGGTATGTGCATCTAGAAATTGTGTGGGGTATGGGGTACAGGGGTGGCACCGGTGCACCCCCTGTGAGTACAGTCTCGCAGTCCCCATGCAACCAACCAGATGTGCAGCAGCCAATTAGAAGTCTCGAGAAAACTCAAGCAGAGAATGCTAGTGGAACTAGTTGGAGACAGTATGATAACACGGTTTGGACACGAAGTGACAGCATCGGTGAATGATTGCAAGGTACAGAGAGGTGCGGGAGTGGCGCTTCGACAGGTGGCGAGGGAAGAAGGAGCAAAGATGAAGGAGGGAATACTAGTTCTTCAGGGTGGAAGCAGTAGCCTGAAACCTTTGAGAGCTTCAGAAGCTGGAGAAAATTCTTGAGCATGGAGAAGATGTAATGAATGCGTTGATGTGGCAGCAGTGGCACTTATGCCAAGGCCAAGTGAACATAAAGGTTATGAGAGCGAACGACAGACTGTGCAAACGGAAGGTTGGTTGTGTAGAGAGCTTGTGATACTAAAGATGGAGGCACTCCAGTGGCGAAACTGACACGGCGAGTTTGTTGATACGAGCCCATTACTTAATAGCAACATGTATGCCATGGATGGGGTGAATCTGAATGACTTCAGAGAAGGATAGAGCAGGTAGTTAAAGTAAGCCTGTTTGGGTACAGGATGAGGGGGTGACAAGCAGCGCAGAAGTAGTGCCTTGGTAATAGTAAACTCTCCATTGGATGTGTGAATGGGAGAGGATAGACTTCAAAGCTTGGAAATGTATGTTAGGAAATGAAAGTGCATGAAATGGATGTGGTAAGTCACAAAGACGCACCTACGTGCAGATGCTAGAGTGTGTAATAGACGGATCGGGTGTGCAATGAGAGAAATCTACAGACGGTCAGAAGTCGGAGTTCCACCCTCATGGTGCGAAAAAATGCAGGTCTAGAAGTAAAAGTTTTAGATGTAAGTAGGAGGGTAACTAGAGAGGATGTGCTAGATATGAACATGGAATACAGGAGTGGGAGTAGTAGTGAGGGAAGAGTTTGAAGATTGTGGTATTCTACACAACTATACAAAGGGAGAGCAGCAATTATAAAAGGGTAAAACTGTATGTAACGAATTGTGAGAGAACACTCCAGTGTGTCCGTAATGATTATGGGGAAATGAAAGGACGTAGAGGCCTTCTAAGAGAAGCAACGGCTGCCTATGAGAACTGTAGCCAAATACTAAAAATGCGCTCAATTCTGTGACGGAGCGATTATTTCTGTATTGCGTGTAGAACAGCCCTCCCTCTCACAGGGCACTTTTTGAGCATTTGAACCTCGACGAGGAATCCTAGCGGAGGCAGATGGGGGGGGGGGTTTAAAATATTAATCATGGTGATTTATAGGTGCTAATACAGTATGGATAAACCTTTAAATTTTATAAATGAATGAAGAAGTTGGATAAGGCATTTTATCATGAAAAGCATAATTTTCCATTGTTTTTATCAATGCTCAAAACCGAAAGTTTTGCTTGTATAAACTATTTCAGTTAGCAATACACGATCTCGTTTGGAAACTAAACTTAACAGGAAATGGAAAATCCTCCTTTATATATTCTTCAGGAAGATTTTGACAATTCAATAAAGGTCATTGGTTTTCTCTTCTAGAATGAAAACTCGCAATCTTCGAAATTTGATTTAAAATTATGCAAATGTTTAATTTCACATTTGAACTGTAGCCTTGAAAAATTTTTTTGAGAAACCGAAATACGAGACTAGTTTCAAAGAAGTTTTTTCACAAAGAAAACAGATAGGAAACGGCTGAAATCGGTCCTTAAGTGGGCTTCTGCCCTTTTAGTTCAAGAGAAGGCTTGCATCCGTTCTTAACCTAATGTTGAAAATTTTTAGTAGAAATGTGGGTCAAGTTTCCTAGTTGAGATAATCTTTTAAACTATTCATCTCATCAGATCGCTCGTGTGGAATAAATCTCTTCAATTTGAAGTCTTACTATAACTGGAAATATACCGTTAATTAACTCTCCTATTTCATAGGAATACGAGCGTTGTATCAAAGAAGAAAAGGGAGAGAGGACTCCTGAAGTACGTCCCCTGACTCATTTGTTCGCCCACTGCCTGCATTCGGCGCACACGAACCCAGCCCTAACTAGAAGAAGACCCAGCAGCTCCGAAGAAGCATTGAAGGCAGACTTCGACTCTGTTGATGGAAGTGGCGCATCAAAGATGAAGAAAGTCCAAACAGAACCTACTCAAGCGTGTCCCAGTGTGGTCGTAACTATGGAAGACGAAGAAGACGAAAAGGACGACGGGACGGCGCGTAAGAATCTGTCGGCAAGCCAAGGTAGTAGAGGCAGCCAGGGTAGTCGGGGCAGTCAAGACGGTGAAGATGGACAGCCGGAGATGCTAGAAAGCCAGACGAGTGAAACCAGTGAGACTAGTCGGACTGCGTCTCAGAATGAGATTGGGGAAACTCAAAGCCAAGTGGAAGATGGCTCTGAATTGTCCCAAGAGCGCATAGAGTAATTCTTGATTTTTATGTAAAGCTCAAATAGTGAACTAATGCTGTTGAAATCTGAAAATTCTATCTTTTAGAGTATATATTAAAATGTACTTCAGTAGTCCCTACTTTCTATGAATGTAGGGAGTAAAATATCTTTGATACTGAAGTTGTTGAATTTCTGTTCGCCTAAACTACTCTAGTCGCAAAATTACAGATTTTGAATAGTGGAATTTTAAGAAGCAGTTTCTGCAACACCCGAGCAGCACTTGTGAGATGAATAGACGGAGAGGAGAGACTTCTCCCACTTGACGTGAACTAGTACCTAGATAATCTACAGAGAACATGTGAAGCAATAGTGCTACTTCTGGTTATGGTCGTGAATCACGCTCGTGAATTTATTTAGATGAATTTTGTTCCCCGTTCTTCTGTTTATAAAGTTTGAATACAGAACTAATTTAATTTTACCTAGGCTACAAAGCCCCTTTACAAAATTTCCTGGCCAGATCTTCAAATTTTCTTTTGTACCCTCGTTCCTATTACTTCAGTTTGTATTCCTTGAATTCTTCCTCTGTCCTTAATTGCACCCATATGGTGTTCAACTTACTTGGATAGGTATATTGAAAGTTTTTCTCTTAGACGCAGTTTGAAATGCCTTCAGACGGTGCCAAAAAAGTAGTTTTCTGGATCAAGAAGTCTCTACGAAAAGCACACAACTGCAAAGATGTCGCAGCTTTGATTTAAAATTTGAGCTAATTTGAAGATTTGAAGAGCTCTAAACAGCTCCAGTGTCAGTTCAGTTGATTTAGCCAATGTGTCTGCTAAGATTTTAGTATTTGAAATGTAGAAAGTTACATAGAGCGATTGAACATGAAGCAAATTTCCTAAGAAAAGTCGTTCAATTGACCACCGTTTGACAATGCTTAGTTTTCAGTTTGAGGAAATTGTCAGAGAAGCAATGGCTCCACACAAAGGTCTGTCGTTAGCTCGCCTTTACAGGAGAGGGGTTTTTGGAAACTAATTGGAAGTAGGTATAAACTTCGACGGTTGACCGTAAATAAACGGTGCTCTCACTTTAGTTTCAAATGTATTGGTTATCTCTATCTTTTGAGCTGTGATTGTGATCACTTGACGCGCGGCGTTCCTCTTCAGCACTGAAGTATGTTCGTATAGAAGTAAAAGCTTGATGGCTGGTATAAACGGGCAAACAAGATTTTGGTCAACCACAAACGTCGTCTAGATGACAAATAGAAATAGACTCCCAATTACTGGGAAAAGATCATTCGGGTTTTGGTCTTCTAATGAAAACTCTTATTTTACCAGTTACTAAATTATTTGAATAGCCCTTTCCACGGGTTATGATATAAACAAGTCTGTAGCAATGGTAAGAGCCGTTCAGGCTGCTTAGATCAACGCGTTGAAAGTTGCATGGTGAATGCAAACCTGGGCATGCAATCATTACGGCGCTTTGGGGTGCTGACGCAGCACTTCGTAAGCATGCACACTGCACAGCTGCTGTCGGGGTATTTACCTTTTACAAGAATAGTATGATGAGGCACGGGTCATTGCACGAGAATCTTGCGTAGATTGTGCGGTCATACTCCAAGTCTCTTGGTAGACTGCGGCCGTATCACTTAGATAATGGACCTGTATTTCTGCATCTTCTGCTTGCGGGTATCCCAGTAGAGGGTGCGATTTAAGACGGCGTAATTTTTCCAGATAACCTGGAACTATATTGAATCTAAGCAAAGTTGTGCTGCTTACTTGTCGGATGCAAAAGACTAATAAATTAGTTTTCCCATATGGTCGTAGGTGACAAACGGATGAATACAGAACTAAACATAATGATGCACAGACCGGCGGGCAACACTACAGTCTTTGTTGAGGCCGCTGCCAGAGTCTTCTTTTTTTTCTGCATTTCCACTTCACTGCGTTCACACCCTTCAGATGCATAGAAAGGGGTAGGAGCCATAGGGTCAAGTTATTGTTGGCTTGCCCATTCTAAGTCGTGGGGAGCAGCGACCCCAGAAGTTTGTGTAATTATGTGTAGGTTACATTAGGAATTAGTGAGGCCCTCTGTTATTCTTTCGTACCCACTTTGCTTCCTTTCAGATTTAACGCTCGTATTGACATGAATTTGTTGCATTCTTGTCTGACTTGCTGTTCCCATGCGCGTTGATCCTGTGTGGGATCACCTTCTTGCAGGAGTTCAAAGTTTCTTTAAAAATGTTGACTGTCTCTTATTTCTTTTATTGTGGCCGGTGCCTACTATCGCAAAAGTCGGCCAGTCGCTCTACTTCTCTCTTTAGCGGTCCTGTTGTACTGAGAGGAATTTTTAGCGTTGGACTGGCATGCTTCAGCTAGGAGTCTTGAGCAACTGTAAACAAGCCCAGAAGTAAGAGGTACGCTTTAAGCTTGACCGTGGCCGCTTGTTATAGCGTGCAACTGGAAACTCTTTATTTTGATGTTTATTTTAGAGCCCGTGCGACCCGAAGTTTCGCTCACGCAAACTTAATCGAATTTGGAATTGTGTGGAGATGCGCAACTTTTGCATTGGTCTGCGCCCTCAATCAGATCATCTAGGTTGTGGAGACTGAGGCATAATAGAATCTATCTCGTTTATTGTGGTTGTAGCGGTCGCATGAATTGCCGCATAGGTGTGAACGAATCGTGCACTGCTTTACAAGCCTTCATTTGCTCGAATTTTGAGACCACACAAACTGCTCGGCACTTGTTGAGCTAGCGGATGGGTTTGCAAAATTTTCATTGAAACTTTGGGTAGAGTTTTATTGGCATGGACATGCAAAATATCCGAACGTGGTAAACTGTAAACTCGGGACAAACTATCGCATGTAGCGGGGTTAAGGGTTTACTAGGTTATTTCAAAGACTACATATTTGGCTACATCCGTGGAATCTTAGATGCTTATATTTTTGTTGTACTTGAGGACAATCGTTCACATGGCAATGAACAACTATTTATGGTTTGGTGCCACTGCTTCGCCACCAAATCCACTCGGGATGAGTTTCTCGGAAGTTTTCGCAAATTGTTGAGTGTCGGAGAAATATGGTGGGCTAATATGCTAATGCAGTAATGCCTTTAGAATATTCGAAGATGTTAATGCATTTCTTGTAGTAGCCCTCCATATCATATTCCTGGTTTTACCACCACCAATGTCCTACGACGTAGCCTAACCCTAACCATGAAACTCTGTTCACATTGTCGCACTAGTATAGGAATGTTATCTCTGCATTCTGCCGGAAAGTGAATCTACCAAGTGCGCTACTACTGGCGAGAAATAACTCAATACATAGCCAACCCAACACTGCTCGGCGGCACGAATTCACTCAGCCATGAGACACAGGGTAAGATACAAAAACTAGAAGAGAAGACCGAGAACGAAAACACTCGTGTCAAGGGTCCCTTACGTGATAGCCCCCAACAGGAGCAGATGGGAATCTCAAGAGATGAGTCTCTTGCCCCCGTTCGGACGCCCACCGCGGGGAAAAGGAGCATAGAGAACTTGCCTAACCTAACAAACTAACCTAGTCTGTAGGAGCTGCAGCCAGCTGCAACAACCCCTACAGGAAAGGCACTCGAAACAGTCCTTGGGTTCGTAAGGCCCATATATATTCTGACAGAGATAGGACCCCCCCCCCCAAAAAAAAAATAAAATAAAATAATAGACCTGAGGGCACTATAGCCCTCCTTATTTGTCATTCATATTCATTCCCCTAAACACAAAACTTTACCGAATACATAACTCGGGCTATAACAATATGTTATTAAAGAAATGAGTTTTATGCTCTAAAAATAGTTTTATGCTCTGAAATATAAGTTTTATGCGTCAAAATATGCCAATGGTGCTTATTATGCTCTAAAATACATAGATTATGAATATCATTCTTTCGTTTTCCAATCCACATCATGATTTCTAGGGGCCACTAAAGCTGAAGTAAAAATTCTACTACTTCATGATTTCTCAAACTGATGGAATTTTTCTTTTTAGGAGACAATTGTATAAAAATGCAGGAAAACTTGAGCAATATAATACACCTTAATAACTTTGAAGCTACCATGTACTAAGCCTATATAATAATTGTACCTACCCTACGCTAAAATGTACGGCATACTTAAAATTGCCCTAGATATTCCTGTATCGAGGGTGCGAAACGCCGAGTATTTAGGTATGGCTATCTTCTTGATGACTTTCTGAATGATGTGATTCACTGCCTTTTTTTAGAGTCTGATGTACCTAATCTGATTCCTCAATTACCAATGTGCGAGAAAATTAGGGAAAAAAAAAACTTCTACTGGAGTTGTATAGCTCTGGAACAAATGTTCTACTTCATACCACTCTGCTAAAATTGCAAAATTTACATATAATATCCGAATCAGAATCTTCGAAATCTTTGAATTCAGAAAGCAATCTTCCCCTAAGATTACGTTTCTCTACTTTAGGCATGCTGTCTCTAGATCTGAAATGTAACTACTCGGTCCTCGCACAATGACCGTAATATGACTTGGGTATGTTCCAATGTAGAAAACCAAGTGAAATCCGAAAAAAATGCACATTCAATCTATTAATTTCAAATTTTCATTTCTCAATTGTTATAATATCCGTGGTACATATATAACACCTGTTTCTGAATAATATTAATGAATTTTTGTCTGCTATGTCTATGCGGATAACGGCATAAGATTTCAGAAACAATATCTATTTTATGAGCATATTTCTTTAGGAAAAAAGAATATGCTTTATTTTATGAGATAAAAACATGTGCCTTAACGGTAAAATATGCTCAAGAATATTCTTTTATGCCTAAAACATAATGTCACAGCCATATACATAACCAAGCAATCAAATTTTCCTTGCAGAGCAGAGCTTAAAACCATAAAGTCGCCGATGGTAGAGCTCCTGCAACTGCCGAAATTCAGTAGTGAATGGTCTCGGGTAGCCAAGGTCTTGTCCAATATTTGGTAATCAAAGAAAGGAAAAAACTATAACATAATAAGGAATACCGTTTTTACAGGGTAAACTTACTTTGCTGGAGTGTGAGCTCGAAGCACCCAGCTGCTACATTCCTTTTTACGGTTAAGCTCTGTCCACATACTCTCTTACAGAAGTGTTTCGCATTCGTGCACAAAATATCGGAATTTTTTTTCAATATTGTGTATCGCCTAACAGTGTGAACTAGACTATAGATCAGGTGAGATGAAAGATGAAAACAAGCGAAGGGCCTGTTCGTGGCTCTGAACACGAGAGCAGGTAGGAGGCCAAGAGAGAAGTCTCTTACTAGCATTCGGTAGCCCACCTCGCGGAGCTGGAATTAAGGGAAGAAGTATGAAAAACCTACCCAATCTTACCAACTGACTTCGACAGCAGGAGCTGCGGAAAAGTTACTAGACAGCCCTAGAGTTCGTGTACAGGGATAGTGGCCACTAAAATACACCCTTAAGGGCTCGTGTATTAATCTGCATCTCTCATAGGCAGCCAAGCATTTGAATTGTGCATAGACCACGCTAAAGCAATGAATAAAGGCTACCAGTATGTATTTTGACTGCGATTGAGCCCTTCAGAACACATCCCGCTGGGAACACGAAAATATCTTTTAACTATAATATTTACAGCGTTTTGAAAGTTTGAAATGCCTTTCGTGAAACATTGGTTATTTTGAGTTATGACGACGTTGTCGCAAACGAGCGATAAGTCTTCGATTAGCAGGCCAAAGCAGAGTTCGGTTGAATCCAAATTCCTGATGTAGCCGAAATTAAAGTCAGATGAGCTGGCATTGCCTTGTTTTAATCGAATTTCATTGGCTAAATCTAAATCTATTACCTTTCAAACTCGGAGACTCAATTCTCCTCAGTGAAGTGGAGTTGACAGTAATTGTTGTCAGAAGCTGAACCCGGTTAATTTGCACTCTCTCAACACAATCCTAAGTTACAAAAACAACGTATCTGTCTGCAATGCAATTCCGGGCAAGTCAAACCTTTTGGGCGTAGCTTGACTTTGATTCGCTGCGCTAATCGATTTTGTCTATAGTATGTCAACAGCACCTCACAGAACCTGGAACAAGAAGCTGTTTGTTGTCACATTGGATGAACGCGCTTGGGTCCAGTAGGTTGGAAAATAAAAGCAATTGCGCAAGAAACTTCATTGTGATTGTGAAAATGGGAGAAAGCTAAGCGAACACGAAAAATGAGGTGCCGTAGCCCTAACTAATACGAGAGTAACTTATAGAAGTCCTTCTTGGAGGGAGGACGGGTTAAGGTTGGAGGAATCCCCGCAACATGGATGAATTTTGCGCAACTATGACGCATTATCATGCACATCTAGTTTCAACTATTAAAATCAGAGAGGCGTAATCCGCTCATTAAGAAATAGTACAGAGATTACCATTATAGCTGATCTAATTGTTTTTGTCGCTGGTTTCATAACTTATGTATTTTACTTTTCTCATTATAGTTCTTTTCCATCCAATCCTTATACGGCCTACTGTCGATAAGTCATCAAATGCCGTAGATAATACGATAGTCATTTGTTTCAATAACAGAATGATTTTGTATGAAATATTGTTCATGTTAGTCACCCAAGATGAGTCAGCCACTTTAAATCAGGCTTAATTTATACCACAGACATATAGCACCGATGTTAATGACCGGTGTTCAAACAGGAATGCGTCAGTACATAAAAAATAAAACTTAATTTACAAGGTACAATATGTTTCTGTTAGTCATCGGTGCTATACGAATGGAATCCATAGTTGGACGGTCTCTGGTCGAAAAACTCGCCGGTGTCGCGCTTCGGCGCAGGTTTCGGGCGTCGAGGTCGACGAGCTTTGAAGGACGACAACCTGGGAGGATTGAGCGACGTGGCGTGGCCGGAAAACAGACGCCGGATGGGCTCATCACCAAGGATATCGACACGTCGAGTGATCTCTTTTTCCTGCAAAGTCAGTAGTATTTGTGATATATCAGTATCGTCTGTGGAAAACTATTCCTGCCACTTCTTCATAGAAGATTTAATTCTAGTTAGCTCTTTCTGCAAAATACAGTTTTGTCCAAAACTAAGTGACTAATTTTTAAAAAACGACATAACTTTTATTTTTTAGACATGCCAGGCTCTTTTTATTTTGCACACTATATTAGCCAGTAAGATGTTAATTATTGTGTTAAAATTTGAGATATGTATGAAAGATAATAAAAAATTATGAACAAAAAGCTTTTCTTTTGAAATTTATAACGTCCAAAACTAGGGGACAAACAAGAAAAAAAGCATTTGACTCAATATTTTGCTAGAAATATATAGCAAAATGGTGGTGTACAATCAATATTTGGTAAATAGTCACTTGCTTTCTATTACAGCTGCACATCGTCGACTACATGACCGAATGAAACTCCGACAATCTCCAACAGTAATTTTCGCCCATTCCTCTTGAAGTTTCATCCAAAGATCTTCCGTATTGATGGGTTTCTTGACATAACTTTCACCCCTAGTGTTTTCCAAAGATTCTCGATTGGATTTAGGTCAAGACTTTGTGGTGGCCAATCCATAAGTTCGAGATCTTGCTGCTCAAGGTAACTCATGACTGTCTTTGTCTTGTGGCAGGGGGCATTGTCTTGCATGAAGATAGCGCTGGGGACACCTGAGCTTACAATATTAGGCACAACAATACCTTTCAATAGAGTTTTATACTCCTGAACATTCACACGGGTTTACAAAGAACGAAAGGCGATGTCCCTTGACTAGAGAACATACCGAAAACCGTCACGCTCCCGCCGCCAAACTTCACAGTCTTCTTAGTACACCTTATACTTAATTTCTCACCTTCACGTCTTCTAACAAAGTTCTTACCGTCATTACCAAAAAAATTGAACTTTCTTCCATCACTGAAAAAGACTCTAGCCCAATTTTCACGGGACCAGTTAACATGCATGTTTGCAAACTCTAATCTCTTTTTGTTGTTCTTGGCACTCACAAGCGGTTTCTTCACCGGGAGTCTGGCAAATAACCCTATTTCTTGAAGACTTTGAGAAACTGTCTGGCGTGAGACGTTCATACATGTTGTGTCATTCATTTCCCTATTTATCGCAGCTGAGGACTTGAAACGATCTTTCAATGACGTACGCTAGATGACTCTGTCCGCTCTAACTGACGTTTTACGGGGCCTGCCGGCTTTTTAGGGGCACCAATGCAGCCGGTTTCATCGTACGACTTCACAACATTTTCGAACGGTTTACCTTCTCAGATTTTTCTGCATTATTATTATTAAATCACACCGGACTGGCGACGTAGGAACGGAGAACTCCATGAGGTTCACAAACCCCCACGCAACCAGTTCGGCGGGTGGAGAAAACAAAAGAATGAAAAAAGAAGATCCGAGATCACAGAATAGCTCTGTGTACAGATGGCTCAAGCTGCCAATAGCAGCACCAGCAAAGACAGAGCCATCAAGACCATTCCAAACATCCACACACGATGGAAAAAACGGAACGGGAATACTGGCCCGTACGGCATCGTAACGGTTCCAAGGCAAACTCTTGAAGAGCACCAGTCCGCCGAGTATACTTCACCCGGATCCGGAAGAAACTCAGGCAGTGGATGACTGGGGCAGTTATAGATTTTATACAAAAAACAGACTCCACCAACTCTGCGACGATGCGCCAAATCACAGGGCACAACATCACCCAGCATGAACGCACATCGACGAACCACTTTGTCAAGCAAACACAGATGGCAATCGGCAACAGAACCCCAGACTACAGAGCAGTAATTCAGAAGAGGGAGGACAAAGCAATTATAGCAGCGACGTGTCAATTCTACCGAGCAAAACACCCTCCAAGCACGCCTCATAAGACCAATTTTCTGCGATGCACGTGAGGCAACCGAACGAATGTGGGGCTCAAACGTCAACTTTGGATCAAAATTGACACCCAAGATT
>LQNS02278182.1:799760-827711 GCA_001587735.2 Parhyale hawaiensis
GTGCAGGAAAAGGAGGTCCCACTGTACGCGACCTGGACACGAGCATGGTCTTAGTCTTGCCCGCATTTAGCCTCATCCCCCACCTAGAACACCAGGAATCAATCATTTCCAAATCATGCTGGATAGATTCTGAGACCTCTAATCTATCACTAGGCTTATCGCAAACAGCCAGCAAAGTAACATCATCAGCGTAACCAGCAAGTAAATTATTAACAAGATGAAACAGATGCGCCGTATATACAATGAACAACAAAGGCCCCAGAACACTACCCTGTGGGACACCAGAAACCAAATCCAAAAACTCACTCCTCTTCCCATCAACAACTACACAATGACGTCTGTCTGTAATAGTGAAATTATTCTTGTGCAACTTGATGATATCTTGTCGCAGGATATAATCAACTTTCTGACATGGTGTCATCATGTAACGAACAGCAATGTTTACAAATGGCAGTGTCAACTTTGTCTTCGATGTAAATAAAGAAATACGGACTGAATAAGAAATTAACTAAATTTTTCTTGTTTGTCCCTTAGTTTTGGACGTTATAAATTCCAAGAGAAAAGTTTTCGTTCATAACTTTTTATTATCCTTCATGTATGTCTCAAATTTAAACACAATAATAAACATCTTATTGGCTAATAGTGTACAAAAGAAGAAGTACCTGGCATAGTTAGAAAAAGTTGTACTGTCTTGAAAATTTGTCGATTAGTTTTGGACGGTACAGTACTATTTCTGTTATGCTATCCCGCAAAGGGTATTCTTGTTAGACCATTCTTCAAAAGAGTATATATGCTTGTAAAGTCATTCTGCAAAAAAGAGCATTGCTATCAGTACAATCCATTTGGATCACCGTAACCTGAAATATGGTAACGGTTACCAGGTATGGTGTAGCGAAGTCACTAGATGACTTTCTACGCACAAGGGATGCAAAGTTTTTTGGCGATGGTAATTTCATCTACGGAGCGTACTCGTTGCTCCTTCTCATCCGCGAATGACGAGAGCGAAGTGATATCGTTTTTGTTCTGTATGTCTATATTAATTTGTATACATATTTGTACGCCTTTCCTTCCGAAAACTACCAGAAGGAATTGAGCTAACATCACAATCTCTGGCAGGCAGTCAGGTGGGTTGACCTAGACGTGAAAATGCCAAAACTGTGGGCTCCGTGGGTCAGCAGTCAGCGGGTAATAGCTTTACGCACGAGACGTTCTAGTTTTTATAGTTTCCTCCCTTTCATTTTATATCGACGTTTCTGAGCAGCTACCCCTCTGGGGGCATAGGATGGGCCATAGGCCATAAGGTTAGGATTAGTTAGGTTTGCCCATCCTATGCTATGAGGTCCGGCAAGCCCAGGGGGCTCGTGTAGGTTACCTCAGCCATTAGCTAGTCCTTCGGGACGTCTGTTTTTCGTGCCCACTTCGTTTCCTTCCCGATTTCATACTCCTATTTGCTCATACTTTATTCTGTTCTTCCTCTTCTTTCCTGACTTACTGTTCCCATGCGCGTTGATCTTGTGTGGGAACTCCTTCGTGCATGGGTTCCTCATTTCTATTTGCACACTTCTTCCGTTACTCTTTCCTCTGTGATATCGTTCCGCTCGGAAACGGAGGCTTAACCTTTCGGACTACACCTAACTTCTGAGCAGTTACCTACGTCACTGTATACCACGTCGCGACCGTTGTTACCGCATCCACATTTCGGGTTTTGATTGCGACACAACGTTTGGGTGGCGTTTGGTGTAACACAAGGCAACCCTAAAAAGTTATTACAACGCGCATCAGTATACTCATCAGTTCCTTCCGCATAGCAGCGTTTTTATCAATTCGGTCGAATTATCTTGCAAAATAACAATCTTGTTCGGTCTTTTTCTGAACTTAATCTTCTTCATATTAAAACTATTTCTCGAATGCAAAACATACGTCAATAAATTAAGTCCCTAATTAGCACGATTTATACCATCCCCTCTCCCAACAACCCCAAAAAACCTCAAATTTCAAGCGAGAAGGTAAAAAATACACGTATATTTGGCTTCGTTTTTGAAGCGGAGGAAATGAGAGCTTCTGGTATATTACCGATCTGCAACAGCCCAAGTTATCAATTCCAGTTAATTAATTCATAGTGTCATTGCCGAAAGACGCTGCAGGCCACCAAATGGGACCGCAAGCATCTAACAGCGATACGCTCTTGCTACGCAAAAAGTACTATGTTCAACCCGTGTGAACAACATCTATATGCTGGTCTTAGTCTCTTGGATAATGTAAACGTTTTAAGTATTAGAAGCCGAGAGTACGCATTAGGAAAAGGAATTCACTTATCTCACTCACATGATTTGAACACGAACTTCACTTTCACCAGCTAATGGAATTCTAGAAATCGATATTAAATTAGCTAATATCTTACAGACTTTGATACCAAACTTATATTTCTCTTCAATGTTAAATACAAAACTTTAACATTTAGATCATTTAAAACTAAAACGCTCAAAAGTGTAACACCATCACCCGTGGAGGAGGCAAATTTCAACGCCGTCGTTTCTTATGGCCAGCTTATTCTCTAGAGTTTTGGCATTTTGCACATCTGGGTCAACGCACCTGACTCCCGGCAAAAAAAAATTTATGAACAATGCGAACTCCTCCCTCTTTTTGGGTCATACAAATGTATTTAAACCTTCAACGAAAACATCACCGATCTTAGCTTTGCTCGCGGGTGATAACAAAAGTTGTTTCGCTGGAACTGTGGAGGATATGCTATGGCACTGGGGGTGGGGACAAAAGATTTGCATAGTCTTCCTAAAAATCATTTCAACTAAGGATATCATTCAGCTTCTGGGGACTTTTTGATTTTCTCTTGCTAAGCAGGAAGGTATATTTTTATTACAAACGTAATCGACATTGATATATCTGCCATCATGTTCAACTTTTTTTTTTCAAACTAATGGCCCTTTCATCCACAGCAAAATTTGTCTGGTATGACTTGCGTTGCGTTCACCGTTTTGTCAATGTTGGCTGATGACAAGTTTGAGAAGTTTGTGAAACACAAGTTAAAATTGAAAAGAAAGCACTCAGTAAAAACAAGTTGGACTGTGATTTCTCATAGTTATCACAGACTTATATAAAAAACGCAAAGATGTGCGTGGAATTACAGAAAGAACTACCAACATCGTGATTTTGTTGAAAATGTGCTCTGAAAATTACTAAGATGCTTCATAGACTGACTCTTTAATACATTATTTGAACATAACACACACACGCAGTTTTTCGAAGGGTAAGATATAAGTCTAGCAGGATGATAAAATTTTTGAGACTGCCAAATTTCCGCAGGAGACGGGAGACAGAAATGAGCGGAGGTGGATTGCACAACAGTTCGAAGGACCAAGCCTGCTTTCCCGAGAGGACATCTGACATTTTCCTCCTTTAGGCTTGTGAAATGAACTCGATGAATTTAAAGCAACTCGACCACCTGCACCATTTGATTGCGTTGGTGCATCATTTCTCCACATGATGTTTTATATCAGTGACAGCCATCCCAATCACTTTTCTTTATATTTCTAACTTTATCCATTATTACCAATATAAATCCTGGATTTGTTAAATTAGTGGGTTCTACTATAATTATAATAAAGACCGCTGGGTATTTATTTCTTTGTTTATCTGTCATTTTTCTGTCACACTTTAACAAAACAGATAGGCGGATAGTAGCCCAGGATGGAGGCTCTGGTCGTCCTCTCAAGTCCCATTGAAAACTGATGTGTAGAAAATTGACCGCGTTGCAAATAATGGTAAACGTACAATATAACTGCATTCCCTGGTGCCCGGTAGACGGTGAAAATTTCACAGGTCCAACTGAAAACGAATTGGTAGAACTTGGACGACGTTGCAGTTGATAGCAAATGTATCTTAATCAGCGACAGTTGAAATTCAAACAATGAAGATATCGAAGGCTTAAAGTCTGATTTGAATATTACATTCTCCATCTACGGCAAAGTACAGGGTGACCTTATGTCTGAATGCACTTCTTGCATTGCAGAAGTTGAAATCGTAGCATTGAAGATACCTGGAGCTTCCATTAGCACTCTCATGCATCATGATTCTTAGTTTCTTCCTTCAGATTATTTCGTTGCACCAGTTATTCCGCCAACTTTCTCCAAGGATTATGAGACTAACAGCTTGACCCAGGGGGCGGAGCGAAGCTGTAGTGCATCATGGGTAATGAGGCGTGTGACGCCATAAAGTTTAAGTACGGTAATTGGCAGCTATTTTACATTGTTTCTCCATTTCATTTCGGCCTCCAGAGTGTCTTACAGGTCCTACAATCTTTATAGTTGCACAAAAAAATATGCATCAAGGCATCTACGATCTTTTTTGGTTTCTGAAGGGTAAAATTTTGAAAGGACGTTGGTTAAAAGGCTGTTAGAAGAGCACATGAATTGAACCCGGCAAATACCCGCATGTACCAGAAGCACTTTTAGAGCCAAGTCTTCAAAATGCAATAAATGAAGTGAGTTTCATCGAGAGTAATATGTCATTCTAAGATTGAATTATATGACTGAATAACGCGATATTTTTGCTTCATTTTCGTCTCCTACCAGTGACCTGCTATACTTTGTAAATTTCAAATCGCAGCAACAAAAATAGGCTCAGATGCGAACGATTGAACGCCGAGATAGAAGAACTTTTTAACAATATTAAAAAAAAACATAGCACAAAAACATCAAAGGACCATAAAAATACTATTCTTCTGGCGAAGCAATATTAAAGCAAAAGTCTATATATAGAACGCAAAAGCAATACAATTGCTCGGTAAAATTAGAAAAAAAAACAT
The DNA here is from genome assembly GCA_001587735.2 of Parhyale hawaiensis. Classification (NCBI taxonomy): domain Eukaryota; kingdom Metazoa; phylum Arthropoda; class Malacostraca; order Amphipoda; family Hyalidae; genus Parhyale; species Parhyale hawaiensis. The sequence goes on from LQNS02278182.1 coordinate 804,583, forward strand.
CAGCTACTATACGCTGCGCGCGTTACAGCAATATAACAGTAGGCGCGTTCGACTCGCGTTAATTAACTTGCAAAAAAGTTACCTAACCGTATTCCCCACACCTTAACTGTCTTACGGAACGATGTCGTTGAAACTGGCGAAAGTTAAATCCACAATTTTTCCAATGATGCTGTAGTTTTTACGATTAGGAGAGGCGGATATGTTAACGACGCGTACGCGACGGCACAGCATAGGGCAACATTTTACCGAAACTCTTCGGCCGGGTGCGGGCCTCTTACGGAAAAACAACCTAAATAAAAATAAAATTTTATCCCTCAGAGAACTAAAAATTCGTACTATAATGGACACTCTGGAGGCTAAAATGAAATGATGGAGAAACAATGAAAAAGAGCTGTAAGTTACCGTACTTGAACTTTATGACGTCACACGCTTCATTACCCATGATGCACTACAGCTTGGCTCCGCCCCTAGGTTAACCTATTAGTATCATAATCCTTGAATTTTCTCCATGTCAGAGCGAGAAAAAGTTTCCATGTTGAGCAGTTGTGAAGCCGTGAACGCTCACCATCAGGTGCTTTTAGGTTAGCAGATGTTATAACGAAAGGTGAGTATGATCAATGAAGAACGGCTCATTATAAATTCTTTGCTGTCATATTTTGACAGCGCGGGCTCTCTAGTATACAAATAATGCAGGCTTGTACAAAAATAATTTGAAACCACGGGCTCCACCCGTAGATAATTCTGAACCTACTGTCACAATGAAACAGTTTGATATCCTTACAAAATACATTGAATCGTTTGAAACTCCTAATGCCTTTTTTATTATCTACCTATGTACTTCTACCAACTTCTCTGAAATGGGATTTTTCGGCCAATCGTCATGCGTACCATTACACCAAGTACATGCCGATTAATTCTTGATGAATGCCGCCAGGTGACAAGCTAATGCTGCAATTATTCTGTTTAATGTGAAGGGAATATGACTACAGAGTAAAAAACTGCATTTTCAGTATAAATCTAGGTATTCAGCAAACTTTTTGAGAATGGACCAGCGGCTACATATCACTGTGGATGGGGGTGGGAAGACGACCATTAAGCACTGTGAATGCAAGAACAATGGATAACAACCAACAAAATATCCCATAGCTATTGACAAATCACTTAAGACGCGTACTCTTGGCATTAAAAAAGAATCAGACGACATATGATAAGCGTGCTTATTATAGCTACATCCTGTATATTACACATAGATCAGCTCATAGCAAATCCATCAACAGTGCTGTAAAATATAGTTTTTTTTTACAAATGAATATGTCAAAACAATTACTGGAGGTGTAGAATTTTGCAAAGGTGTTACTTGGATACTAAACGTGTACACCAATGCGAATTAAAAAAATATTTTAATAGTGGTATACATTAACTCTTAGCATATAAGTTTTTCTCAGCATGCGTTACTGTGCAGGTGACAGCTTTAGCATACTCCATCTTCTTAACTATTGTTTTGACAAATTAATGGAAAAAACCTCCATTTTACTGTACTGATAAGCTTTTTATGATCCAAAGATTGCAGTGTAAACTCTATAAACTTGTTATATGTAATGTGTTTTTTTTTGTTACCTCCGCCAAAGAAGTTATGTTTTTGTCGAGTTTGTCCGTCTGTCATCAAAATAACTCAAAAAGTTAGAGATGGATTTCATCGAAATTTACAGGAATGGTTCGGAATGTTAGGAGTAACATATGCTTAACTTTTGGTGAAGATCCTTTTATCAGTTTGTTTGTTTATCTTTGTTTTTTATGCCATAACTCAGAAAGTTATGGACGGATTTTTAAGAAATTCATATAAGTTGTTAGGTATGTCACGAAGAGTAAATGATCAAATTTTTGTGATGATCTGTTCGCTTGTATGCTTGTCGCTTTTTTAATTTTATGTTTGTTAGCCGAAAAACTGAAAAAGTTATGAAGGGATCTTTATGAAATTTTTCAGGAGTTGTTAGTAATGATAAAGACATAATGATTGAATTTTGGTGATGATCGGTTGGTCTGTTCGTGAATTTGACAAATGTTTGTCAGAATGTTTGAGACCAGCATAACTCAAAAAGTTTTGTACGGATCTTTAAGAAAATTACTCAAACTCTCAATACTGTTGAAAGGCACAAATGATTAAATTTTGGTATTGATACAAATAAAGCATGGTTTTACAACTAATGCGAATTTTTCGCTACAGTTGCCTTGCTTGGCGGATTTATGCGCTGTCAGAATGCCCTAGTTATTTTTGTAATAATCTAGACAGTGCCATGCAGTAATAATTAAAAGAACTAAAAATGATTACTTACCCTGTAATAACCGCAGGTGTTCGCCACAGCGGACAACACGTTCAATATAAGCGTCAACAATATAACTACCAGGGAGACAGCAAGGGCTGTAAACTCCACATACGTGACGCTCACTGTCCCCAGAACGAACGTGAGGAACACCGATGGCGTCCTGATCCAAGTGAAGACACAGTGGATTGCGATCGGCTGAAGCTCTCCCTGCAATGAGGGTGCCATTTCAGTTTGATCATCTCAAAGCTACAAACCCTTACCCCCTCCCGACAAGAGGGACCCCTATGGAAGAAGAGATACGTAATATTATGTAGTATTTATTTCATTATGCGGCCATAGTTATATCTTAAGATTATGGGGGTCCTCTTTGGCGTAAATCCGGCTTTGGCTTTAGGCAGTCTGTTAGGGTTGCAGACAAGTCCGTTATGGTCTCAAAGTTTCTGTCAGACAACTTGAAGAGGATGTTTCAAGTGTTTTTTTTTTTAATAAAATGTATATTATATTTATTCTGCTAATAAGCAATTTGTCATTGTTGTAGTTAATTTCAAATTTTGCAGCTCATAGTAAGAAATGTTGTGTCGATGAAAAATCTTCTATTTCTTCATCCCTGGGTATTTAATCAAGATGAGGAGCCGACCAAAGTTGCCAGTAAAATTGTCACTCAGCAGGAAAACTATCTCATCACTATATTCTGTAGAATGACACGGAACTTATTTTCTAGTTTCAAGAAGGAGAACTGACGAGCAATACTCTCCGCCTGCTGATGACGAGCCTGATGACGACAATACGAGTACATAGCATATTCAAGAATGCCTCGAGTTCACCTAATAATATGGTACTCATATATTGGAATACTTGACAGTAAGTGTACGAAATATCATCACAGCTAAGCTCGCATAGCTACGAACAGACAGAAAGTTCTGTGACGGCCTATAACAAAAGGCTATGGTACTGTAACTGAAGCGCAACAGCCATGACACAGAACAAGATGACAACCTTAACCACAATAGGACGAGCGTCCTCTTACACATATCAAGTTCAAGTAGTAAGATAAGCTTTACTAGCGCATCAGGGACACAATGTCTATATCGCGCCGAACTATTCCTGGCTCCACTAGGACGCGAAGTACGTCTCGTTCTAAATTATCAATGATTTTTTTCTCGGCTTTTCTGACGCTAGGTTCTCAGAGTTGTCAGTGCGCTACTGAAAAGAAAAAGGCGCAAGTTGAGCATCTCCAACCCCCGGGCACGGCTGAACGCTTTCGCTCAGCTACGCCGCACAAGAGAAGGAAACGAAAAATAAAAAGGTAAAAGAGCGAGAATAGGTCGGTCACCTCGATCAGTGACCCACCTCTGGGCCAACAGAAGGGAAAGTATTCAGAGCGTACCTAACTTTACAAAACTCTCATCAGCAGGAACTGCTGCAAGCTGTAACATCTCCTGGGGAAAAGGCACTATGGACCCTTGGGTGTGCGAGGCCCAAATATGTATGGACAGGGAAAGGGCCCGCCAGAATGTACCCCTGAAGGCTCTTGCACATATCAATATACATTATTCATATGAGAAACTGACTTTGTATTTATTTGGCCCTCTCGGTTTAAGTAACACACTCTAGTGATCAATCAAAGACTCGTGCAAAGCCTGATGGATTGGTTAATGGTCTATCTTTGGCATTTGCATTCAATTCATAATCTTCAAAACTTAATCGAGCTATATGTAGAGTCTTCAGTATGCGTGCAGCCTAACTGCCATTAATCCTACCCAGATCCGTCCATCTTCAGTATACACACATCCCAGCTATAATTGATTCTCTCGGATCGACTCCTTTTGTCTATCCTTGGCACATATACACGCGTCCAAACTTCCACTGATGTTCGATCGACCCACGCAATGGTCAATCTTCAGCATACGCTCATCGTAACTCCCAATGACGCTGAATCGATCGAGCCACGCATTGCAGAGGGGCCGAGGAATTTCGCCTTGGACGTGAAGGACATCAGACACTAAAACTTTGGCGTATTCTCCTGTACTGACCCCAGTCCTCAGCAAAGGTCAGCCCAATATTGGTTCGGTGCTGGACAAACTTTGCGGCGGCGGAGAACTCTGGCAAAGCGAGACAAACTATGCTATTTAATCACTCGCAGATGGGAAATCGGCGGTGGCCCGTGCACTTCCTGCAGGCGCTCGTGATATGAAAACCATAGAGACTACTAACCCCGAAGAGTTTAATTTTCCTTATTTTGATACTGATGCGGCTATTTTCTGTAAGTCTTAGATAAGGTATTGAACGCTACCGGGTTGATCTTCAGTTTCTTGGTGCTTTTTGACCGTGATACAGACTTTAACAAGACACGGCTTCGTCTACTGCCCGAACTATAATTGACATTGATTTTGCGATTATTCAGTTGAAAATAAAGCTTACAGGAATGGCGTATCTTCTGCTCTCGCAGAAAAAAACCGTATCACTATCAATTAACAAAAAAGAAGTTTGATGAAAAATTTATTCCCATTGTTTTTGAGGGCACAGACAATTTAGAAGACTAATGATCAATCAACGAGGAGACGTTTAGTGAAAAATTTATTCCCACTATTCTTGACGGTATGCACACATTAGAAGACTAATAATACTATCTTCACACATTACTGGAATGGAAACAAGGTGGAAAACATTATAAGAAACAGACAGCATACTCTCCTTCCATCAGTAAATCCCTTAAACTACCACATGTCATCATATACCTGTTACGTATGAGAGAATTTTATTCACTAATATACATATAACAGTGTATTGATATTACCAAATAATCCAGTCACGTACGAGTGCTACCTGCCGTCAATTGGCAACCATTTTACATTATATTGTGGGACCGGACTCACGGTATCCCGGCAATATGTCTCTGACTATTGCCACGTAAAGTTGTACTACACCAGGGGCCTTGTGATTTTGCGAGTAATCTAGGTTTTTTTTTCATCAAACGGCTTTGTTTCAGTTCAACTCACCACAGGCCACATAATAGCGAAAATGTGTAAATAATCACCTTCATTAATACCAGCAGGAAACTGTTGTCCAGAACAGTCGCTGTTTGTCATGAACGTATGCCCCGCAGCACCTTAATTAAGACTATATTTGTAATCTTACTTTCGGCTGCGTAAAGGCTCGTTCACACCCACGGTAGCAGCGGATCTTGCGTGAAGCACAGTTGGGCTGAGGGGGCCGGGAACGATCCCCAGGCCAGGTGAGCGATCTTTATCATGATGCTGGCGCGCTGAATCAGTAAACATGCTTGGAGTACGTAGCTATCTTGAGAGTATTTACCTTAAATTAGGGGGGTCGCGGGTCGTTGAACCTTCTGCTGAATGCGCCGTAGTTCATAACGAACCGTCGTCGGCTGCAGCTTTACTTACTCCTCTGGGGCCAGTTGGCCTATATCTGCAGCACGAACCAGTGCGTGTGGAGTTTCCAGTAGAGGGTGCCGTCAAAATTGACTATACTTTTACCAGACTACCGTAAAAATGTGTCCACTCTATACAGCGGTTTGGCAATTCGCTGCGAATTTTCCTCATCAAATCGCAGCTTAGGGCGATTTCGCACGTTTCCAACTTTGCTGGATATTTTCACAGGATTTAGGCTATGAATAAAGTCAGTTCACCCTAAGTCTTTTGTTCCACTCACGCATTACAAAGAATTTTATTTTTTACTTTAGGCGTCATACAATGTTAATTGCATCATCATAGAAATTACATAAGCCCAAATCTTTTCAGAGTTCTAATTCACTGCAAATTTGAACAGAAATGTGAACGTTACAACTGTAGTGACACTTGTTTAGCAAACTAACTTGGCGGGAAACATTTTATTGACGCTCCGTGGATACACAGTTGTGTTTGAGAGACAAAAAAAAAAAAATGCTAGAACGATCAGCAATGAGCGTGGGGAACAGAATATTGTCTAGTAACCCCACCTTAAAAATTTACAAATTTGACAGTCATTTTCAACGTGTTCTTCACGCCAACTGTTGCTATGACTGCTGAGACGCCATCGTATGGCAACCAAAAGAGACTTAAAATGTTAGCCCTAGTTCAGTTGGCCGTATATACACGCTTCGCTAGAGAACTTAAATAAATGGTATTTGCATTTATAATGAGTGCTTATTCATAGTTTTGTTGATACTGTAAAGGAAATGACTTATTACAAGCAACCAAAACTGTAGCAACCTTGGATTAGAGCATCTGCAGTTCTGCACCGATCGAGCATCGCTTCCGGGGCGACAGTGAGGGCACTGCCGTGCGATATAAGCTGCGTTCTGCGGTATGGCACAGACGTTTTTTGAACTTAGATGCGGTAGTCTGGACGGTGTATTACTCTAGGTAATACCTTTGATTCATGAAGAAGACAAAAAAGAGGACTGAGTAGACATGTATGTCGAAAGAAATGCAGTTGTAGTATAGCCTCCAGCGCCCCTTCACGTAGTAAGGTGCGGGCGGCCCAACGCACCGCCCGGTACATGGCCCCGATGTATGTATCATAATGTATGTTACAAGTAATACGATGAAAAAAACAATTATGTATATCTAATCTAATCTAATCTATCCGCCGTCATCTGCTTGGTTTTCCGGGTAAGGGTTTTTCTGTGGCCCTGAATGTGGGGCCAGGAGATACTCGATATGCCATTATATTACCTATTTCACTCAGGTTATATATATATATATATATAATAGGTAAAAATTCCAGTTATTATGCATATTACCTGAAATTTGGTGGTATTTTTATACATAGTCCCTAAACTGGGAAATGGAGGGGTGAAGTAAAATCTGTCGTCACTTTACATTCACTCAACCTCCAATAGACTTATGACAATATAAAGACTATTGACTTCTGCCTTTATCACTTCTTTGCTACAAATTTCATACAAAATATGAAATATAATACTGTATACGATAAAAGTTAAAATTCCTTTACTTCAAACACATCTTTATTCGTAAAACTTAATTTTTAAAAATCGAAAACGATACTCAAAGTGACATCTGTGACGCTTTGTTGTTGCGTGGCAGTTTAAAACGACATCTTGAGTTACATTTCAGTTGAGATATAAAGCATTTGCATCTGTATGTGAGACATCTTCTTGTTCCGTTACGATTACATATAAAAAAAAACCTTGACCTCCGCAAGCAGTAACCTCCTGGACTGCTTTTTTCAGTGAAGTGTCTTTTGCATATCCATATTTTCAATGGAGTACCGAGCGTGCCCGCAAATGGCAAATTGATTTCTACTAAATTTTCCGTCTAGCAAGCTATTTAATATTTATGGTTGCAAGTTTATACAGCTCGTGTGAATCTTTTTCAACAATGACTCCAATCAAATTATTATGATCACTTCTCTCCTCCATCAGCATTAGCCTGTTTCTGATCGCGACGCAGTCCGCAGCACAGTTTGACTTGTGACCTTCTTGTGAAATCTTCTGTCTATGATTGTAAAATAGATTCAGAAGACGAAACAGAGCAACATTTTGTTGAAGAACTATAAATTTAGCACAGCAAAAACAAAAGAGTGCTAATTACACGTGATGAATACTTAGAAACAGTAACTGAATTACTTGCCAGTCAAGAGACGAAAGTCAAAAACCCCGCGCCAGCACTACCTACTTAAAATATACGAAGTTGCTATTGGTCCGGCACTGCCAAATCTACCGGATCAACAGTCTGATGTGTAGGTTAGTTGGGCTCCTGGTGACTTGGGGTTAGGCTAGGTTCAAGATATGACCTAGGGAAAACTCAATTTGTGTGCTTTTTATATTAAGATTTTACTGACTGCTGGACTAATAGCCTACAATCCCAAATCAGACTGTTGATCCGGCACTTTTAGCAGTGCTGGACCAATAGCCTATTCGTCTTTTTGTCCGGCAGTGTCCGACCAATAGCCACTACCTAAAAAAATATGAGCCGCTGAAATGCGGTGACCCTCAAAAACTGATGAGAAAACGAAGAGATGAAAACTCTGAACCAGTATACTTTGTATTCATTGAAGGGACATTAAGTGTTCTCCTAGAGGGTACACACTTTTACAGGGCTTCATGGCAGAGACAAAATGATAAACAATCTGTCAAAAAAGTAAGCAAACATCATACAGGAGTCTAGTAATCTATTCAGCGCTGGATGCACTGATTGTCAAAAGAAAAGTAAAGGTAAAGTCAACTTTGACTGGACCCTCCACTGGAAAGCCACACGCACGGGTTTGTGCCGCAGATATAGGCCAACTGACCCTTAAAGAGTAAGTATAGCTGCAGCCGACCACGGGTTGCTGAAAACTATGGCGCTGAAACGGAAGGTTCAACGACCCGAGCCCCCCTTCCATTCCTGATCATCCCCTCACTGCTCCATATAGGTACCAAGCAATTGCCGACTCAACACTCCGGATGCCACAAAGATCTCCGACCAGTAGTCTAGATCGTGGCCCCTCTAGCACAGAAGGCAGACACCCATGGCATGCTGCTGTTGTTAGTATAAAAAAGAGACGACCTACCACTAAAGGGGCAGTCGTAAGACCAATCCAAACCTAAGAATTTGGAACACGATCCCAAGTCGATCTCATTGCCATACAGTCAATCCAGGGGTGATTTTCATGGATGCTGGGGTACCAAGACCATTTGGCAGAATTCATTCTTCTTCGATCCCTTTAGCTGTAAGCACGTGACGTGGCACCGTGTCAAACGCCTTACTAACATCAACAAGAGTGCGGAGAGATGGTTTAGCCTATTACCGACCCTCCTGCATCCTCTGACTGAGCTTGTTGAGTAAGGTGGTGGTCGATTGCATGGGTCTGAATCCATGTTAGGAGTATCTTGGGGGAGATCCCGCTCGGTTTTATCTAAAACCAGGCGCTCCAGGATCTTAGACTTAGAGCACACCAGGGAAATAGGGCGGTAGGATGCTGGTTCAGTGGGGCTTCCTTTGATTTACGATAAAAATGACTGTCCCTATCTTCCAGATATTGCGAAAGGTGTTGTCGCAGATGGACACCAGAGTGCTGGTAGAAATTTGATTCCGTGGGAACCCAGATTCTTCAGCATGGGCAGCGAAAATCTATCGAGTCCCTCGGCGGTGGAATTCCTCGAACTCTGAATCGCTTTTATTGTCAGTGTCTCGGAGAATTAGTCTTGCAGGAGGCAATCCGCTATTACTCCCCGCAGGCACCTTTACCCCCGTCTGTCTTCCCTGGTGTGGGGACGACGGCTGACTTTCGCATAATGATGCATCAGTAGGTTGGCCTGCTCCCCGGGTGACGAGATATGGGTAAAACGGGGGTTAGTGATGACTTCGTGCGTGTCGAAGCTGCCTTTGGGGGCTTTGAACCAGCCTCCAGAACTGTGCAAGTGAGGTACGATAGTCCGTCTCGGCGAAAATAATACGCCATCTCGCAGTTAGCCGCGATTGTATTTCTACTGGTATCTCGTTGCTGAGAGTTTTCATGGGAGGGGGATGCTTTCTGAGGTGATGCCTCTGTTGAATCAGGTTCCGGATGCCACTAGAGAAAGATGGGTTGTAATCCCTGATGAAACAGGTGGGGATGAAACAGGCGGGGATTACCCGGCGAGCCGCATCTACCAAGGCAGCAGACAACAACCTGCCAGCTACGTCGATGGAGCCCTCATCTGAGGGAGTACAGGATTGTTGTTTCTTTTCCATTTCCTCCGTGTATTGGTTCCCATTCGCCTGTTTGTAGTTGAGATATGTCCTATAGGGTTTATTAACGCACAGACGAAGGGCACGGCAGCTGATCAGTATGGGCAAATGGGTCAGATCTCAGGGCTGGCATTGTTGACCACTTAGCGTCAACACAAACTCCGCAGTGCAGAGTGTGAGGTCAGGTGAGGAGGGCCTGGTGTTTAGATTGTGGGGATTCTGTTGGCGACGGTATGATTATTTAGGATCACGAGTCGGTCAAGGAGTTCTTCCAGATGACTCTCATGGCTGTCAGATTCTTGGTTGTGATACCATACTAGGTCGTGTGCATGAAAATTCCCTAGCAAGGACGAAGCTGTTGGTGTTTAAAGGCGTCAGTTCAGAGAATTAACGATATGGGCACGACGAGGTAGGCGGATGATAAACGTTAACAATGGTTACCTCTCTTCCCGTCGCGCGCACCCTCACCGTCTGCAATTTGTTCTGGTTGTCGCGTCGCAGCGAGGCAACCATCTCCGCCGTTACGTTCGTCAATGGCAGCGTGTCCCTGATGAAGGAGAGTAGCCTCCACACCGCACCTCCACCCTATCAAAACGGAGGGTAGAGTAGTGGGGGGATATCGGAGTCCGTGAGTGGGGTCTGAGCTTGAATACTTGGATGCACGGAAGGTGCATGTTCCTCTCTTGCAGGAGGTTCCGCAAATCCATCTGGGTGGAGCCCAGACCGTCAACATTCATCTGCATTATGTAAAGGCTCTTCTCAGCAGGCAGAGGCGCAGTGACCAGCAGCGGAAAGGCGGGAACCCACTCCAGAGGCATGGAAGCGTCGTGTTTGTGGGGAAGTGTTATGTATGGGGTGAGAGGCAGTACAGCGAGAACACCGTAAGCCTGCTGGGACTTGTCCGTGTATGTTGTAGCATATCCAACCCTCGCATTTCGAGTACCGAATGGCGCTTCGCGTACTGCGCCCCACAGGCGGGGCACGGATGCCATGCCAGGCCAGGGCTGGCTACGATGTCAGCGGCCAGGAAGATCAGGAAGCGGGTGCCCGGTTGTCCCATCCGCTCTCAGGGCAAAACCTGGGGGGGGGTATCTCTAAACTTTATGTCGTGGGAAAGTGTTGGGGGACATACGACCCGTCGGTACACAGGTCGCGTCCCCCGAGGATCGACGGATGGCGACCACGGGAGAGATGAGGTGTGTTGACGGACTTGGCATCCCAGGCTGACCCAGAGGATGGCGCATTTACCATGAGCACCCATAGAGGAACCCATAGAGGCGAAACCCACAGACTAGTTCTTCAACAACACTCGACAAACCCTAGTGAAAAGAGTAAATCGGGAAAGAAAAGGAAGAACAGAGCACCATTAGTAAGAGTATAAGAATGAAAGGAAGCAAAGTAGGCACCAAAGAAAGAAAGATGTTCCGTACACCCATGCCAAGACTAGAGTAACTGAGGCATCCCTGGGGATTAACTCTGTTTCAACCAAGCAATGTTAACTTGCTACAATGGTTCTTTGTGAAATTAAATTTATATGAAAAAAAAAGAAATTTTAGCGAGCTAGCAGAGCTTGATTAGTTGAAATTTGTGAGGATTTTCATTTAACGAATTATTCCGAAGACCAGCGTTATATGATTCACGTCGTTAGCCTCGGGCGTAGCCATTTCGTAATTATCGTATTCATATTTTTGCAAACGTTACACACACAGTCATACCTACAAAAAATGATGTTTACAGCAGGTTGGTGGTAAGCAAAAACTATGGCTATATTGACGGCAGTATGGAGTGCCGTGGAGGTAGTGTCCGATCACAGTTGAAATGTCAGTGCATGCCAGACTGTTGTTATGTGAGGCTATGCTATGCAGGCTGCTACTTTACGAGAGGAGTCTAATTAATTCCGTTATGGAACGATGGAATTTGTTCATAGCAGGGTTACTGTATTTATTCTATCACCTCTTTAGTTATACTCACCGTTAAATAGCCAATAAGTCCTAGCAATGATGATCCCGTTGATATAATGTAGATCACAATGCATAGCACTCTTATGGTGATAACTGTAAAGAAAATAAGTAATTACATAGTAAAATGCCTTAATTTCATATGCACTGCAGTTGAGTCGGCAGCCTATCAGATGGCATAGTCTAATCCAACTTCCCAGTTAATAAGAACTGATTTCCGTAGAAGTAGCGCGCTCCAAGTGACAAGCTACAGCTATTGCTAAGTAATGCAAATGATTGTCAAGAAACCTAAGCTTCATTTTTTATAAGTAAAATATAAACGTAATAAATAATAAATATATATCTAACAATTGGTTACATGCTCGGAAATAATTTTCTTCTTAATTTTTCGGTTTTATTTGAGTAATTATTAACGGGTCGAGCAGTGAAGAATTTCCACTGTACTTACGAAATGATGCAGTCCGGACAAAAATTGTCATGAATATTGTGTCTACTATCATTTAGCGAATAACGATTGTTCTAGGACCAAAGGTGAAAGGTTAAAATTGGATAATAGGCAAAGCGATCTGAATGAAATAATTATTATTCCAGTTTTAGGAGTTATGACGATACACACTTAGGGTAGAGGTTCGTAACCGGCAATGCTCGCACCCCCTTTTGCCTTGGGGTATTAAATCTTTGGTTATATCCATGTCATTTAAAGTTAAACAAATTTGTTGCACAAACTTGTTATAACCTCCATTCATTTTCATCATCACGCGAGTTATTGAATTTATATGGGGTGTGAGAATATTTATAAATTCTCTAGGGATGCCAGGCATAGAAAGTGTGAACAACTGCCTTACCAAATAATTCACTGGGGCTTCAAGTGCTAAACGTACTTACTCCAGTTGTTAATTGTATGGTGACACGACAAGTCGCAGGAGTCACTGTCGAAAATGTCCCCGATAGAAAAGAGGAAGTGGCCGAACATGTTCAGAATACCAAAGCCAGCGCATGCAAGCTGTCGGAGAAGGATGAAATTATTATTATTATTATTATTTATTATTGAGGATAGCTTGGTAATTTTGACTTTCCCTACCCAAAAGTAATGGGAACAATAGAAGAACAATAATACAGTAGCAAAAAACACATGAGCTAGAAATAGTTTCATCGCTTTTATTATCCGTGTCACCTCAAAAGAACACCTTCGTTTTCGCTTCATAAAAACCAAAGAAATTGTTGGGAAGCTGCATAGAGATAGCAAAACTATTAGAATACCCTATACTTGTATTTCTTTATTGTTTAATGTTAATGTATGCTTCTTCAGACACTGCAATGATACTTCAAGAGGAAAAGTGGAAGGGTCATGCATGAAGTAACTCAAGATAAAAATAACACCTAAGTACGAAGGAACATCGTTCATTGGAACGGAACAGCAGTTTGAGACAGAAAAGGACGATCAACAGTATTAAGATTAGTATAAGCCTCCTTAGAGAATAGAATGGAAGCTTCAAGAAAGAACAGGCAGAGTATGTCGAAAGAGACGTGGCGCCCATGTACGGAGGTCCTTCCAGGCAAGACAGACGGATCAACGCGCATGGGCACAGCAAGTCGGGAAGGGGACGAAAAACACAGATTAATATTATGATTATTATAACACATTGTTGAACCTCCGTAGCGAAAAACACAGAACAATACATCAGTAGGAGCATAAAACTGGAAGAAAGCAAAGTGGAGCCGAAAGAACGACGTCCCGAAGACTTAGCTAGAGCTAAGGTTCCCTAAGCTATCTTCCTGAGGGTGCGGCTCCCCATTACACAGGATCAAATAACATACATCAAATTCGCTAAATCTGTAGAAATCAACTAAATAAAATAACTTACGCATTCTAAAGTAGCAAACGCCGCCAAGATTTTCCATAGTTGCGTATCTTGAATCTCCATTATAATTGAATAAAAGAACAACGATAATGACACTAAAAATATTAAACCTGCGAATATATCAAATTAAGCAACATATGTGTATAGACAGCCCACATTATTCAAATCATAGCCTCAAGCCAAACATAGACCACATGCACGACACAGTATCGTGTGGTATATATGAGGCCTCACGCCAGTTTGCTAGTACCTTGAACTTAAAGGATTCCTGCCTCGATCGTTACGCGCCATGCTGTGTTTCAAGGGTAGAAATGAGAAGCACATGTACTGTGTAAAAATGGGTGTCTAGTTTTAGTGGTATCCGCACATTAAAGTATCTATCCGAGTATGGAAAAGACGAATGGAACAAAGTCTCTTAGTAACGCCAAAAAGACAGAAAACATTTAGCATCGTGATCAAGGGTAGAAAGATGTCCCACGAATTTAGTTAAGCTTACCAACCAATGACCCCAGCACGGAATGAACGAACCTGATTTTTCCAGTTGCTGGTGAATGTGGAAATGCTACGGGAAAATACAGTCAATCCATTTTGAAGTATAACAGTCTCGAAAAAATCCAAATCCACTAAATGCTGGCACTATCGTACCATTCACACAGAACGTGGAAGCTGAAGAGAAATAGGTAACATTGACATGCCTCTCTAACATAGAAAAGAGTAATTCAGACTGGAGGTTATGACGAGCATATTGCTTCTGAAGTTAATACGTACAATGGTGATATCGGAAACCAGGAGACTGAGGAGAGGTGGGTCAAGTAAGAAACTAGAACTCATGCACACGGATGAGCACTACGAGTCAAGACAACAGATGAACAACGCAAATATGGTCCATTAAAATAGGACGCAAGAAAGGCGGAAGAGCTTCACGACTAAAATCAAGAAGAATTTCAACTGTCGCTTGTTAACCTAAGCTTGCAAACTGTTGTACCTGCAACCTGGTCTATTGTCTACCAATCAGTTTTCAATGAAACTTGACAGGATGACCATGGGCAGCCTTCAACCTGGGCTTCTACCTGCTTTGTGAACGCGTGACAAAAATGAATTCACAGATAAATAAACAAGCAGATAAATGCACATCAGTCATTATATTCTAGATATTGAGACACAATACCATTGGCATTATTTCTCTCCGAAATTAATCTAAAGTTGTCGACTTTAGACCTAATTGAGAATCTGCGTTCGTGCGATCGTACTTCAAGCTTCCGCCTGAAAAAGTGAATGCCGGAAAGCCTAGAGAGTATTCCCTGGTAATTTCCGACCGCGATTATTTCACTGCTTCGACATTGCTATGTTAGAGATTATTATTCAACCAGGGTCACCTCATTACTTTCCAAGTAACCCATTAGTTTTTTAGCATGTGATGCTTAATTATCCTGTCAATGTTACGTTTCTTTTGAAGTTGCATGTACTTAGTAAAGTAATAACAGGCGCGCGAAAGTTACCTGACATGGTCATGCCTGATAAGTTAGGATGTCACCTGACATCTTCAGAACGCATCCCTCGTCCCAGAAGAGAGACGCACAGGCCTGGAGTTTGTGCGCCTTAGACCTGGAGGTCCTAAACTTTACACGAAGTTCTGAACTTGATGAGAGAATAATACATTAGTTGCCACGGCAAGTTGCCGACTTTGTGGCAACGCTTCTCCATTTGTGGAGCCTGTCGAGGATGTCTTTGAAAGCCACTGTTGCATTTATCAATGGGGAAGTAGACCGCTGGAGTGGAAGTGGTGGTAACTGCTCTATAGTTAGGTTCAGTGAAGTTGTCTTTGTCAACTTTTATTTATCAATGGATACAGACAGTTTCTTAAGAAACGGTACAACATCTGTATATTGTTAGGCTGAGTACAGGAGTCTTCGCTTGCAACTGTTGAGGTTACCAACGGGAAGGAAACCGTTCACGAGGAAGCGCTGTAACAGCACTAGTTAGCTGGAGCGGAGTTGTCTTTGAACGCCACAGCTGAGTTTGTGGGTGGGAAGTAGATCGTCCCTGAGGAAGCGAGAATTTGAATAGACTGCCTATTAAACTTTCCAGCGCCACTTCTCAAAGACTTTAATTCACACTACTGCAGTTGATGGCCAACTGTATAATTTCCCCAATTTCAAATGCATAAGCTGTTGATGCATTTGAAATTAAGGATTATTATACTGCTCGGAATTCCTACAGCCCAAACACCTACTGGGCTGTAGGAATAGCTACAGTTTAAAAAATTCTAAGCCACTAGAGAACACTTGAGTTAATCTAGCAGTCGCAGCCGAATTCTTCCATCAATTTTATCATTTGATTTGGAAGTTGAATGTCCACTTCCAACATGTTGACGGGTTTCGAGAGCAACCCCAAAATTTTTTTTTATAGAATAGCATGGATAGCTGGCAGTAGACGGACCAGCAATCCCATTCCCAGAGAGCAGCCAGGACTTATGCTCCAGCCCTCTAAGAGCTATTGCTATTATTTATAATCATGGAGACTTCTGAGGCGGAAAAAGAAAAAAAAACTCGTGCAAGGAGTTGATCGTGCAGGCACAATTAATTCCTGCAAATCCAGAGAGCTCGAAGACGCTACAAGTTATTTGTGGCATAAAACATAATGGATTAGAAGCTTTGGCTGTTAAGAGTTTGGTACTCCTGGAGGAGGAGTTTGCAACTGTGGACGATGTTGCTAACCAATGTTTTTTCGAGATTATTCGTAAATGCGTTGACTGACTCTGCACCGACAACTTCGGAGGGTAGTTTTTTCCAAATGTTCACTAAGTAGTACGGGAAAACTGCTGGCTGAGAGTAGTTTTACCATTTTATGTTTGAATTTCTGGCCGATGTTTCGTAAAATATCATTAACGTCTTTCTCAAAGAGTTCCGCTGAAGGCACGCCGTTGAAGCCATTCAAACAATTGAACGTTTCTATTAGTTGACCCCTCAGTCGTCTCTGTTCGAGGGAGACAAGTCCCACTTCCTCTAGGCGACATTCGCACGGCTTGCTTTGCAGCTAGGGTATCAACTTTGTTGCTTTGGATTCTTCACATTTTATCGATATCGTTACACTTGAGTGGCTACCAGAATTCAACAGCAAATTCTGAATGTGGGCGCACCAGTGCTATGCACAAAGCAATTTTCATATCCCTGGATTTGTACAGCCCACTCTTTTTCAAAAATTTCATACTTGTTTGGTAGATGTTTAATAAAATTATACGAACTTTACCATTAAAACGACAGCAAGAACCACTTTTAGATACACCAATGTGCTTCCCACGGACGAGGAGGAAATTACTCCAACTCCTGATGTATCAGTGCAGATGGCGCGCCTGGGTATTCTATCTCTCCTACCATCCATCGTCTCTTCCCATGCACCGATGAACCGCAATATGTCTGAAAGCACTGATGTACTACAACCCACCACCGCCCGCCAAACCGACCGTGCTTCATCCAATACTGAACGCGCGAGTCAACAGGCGTGTCCGAGGAAAGAAACACAGTCTTTAATACCAGTAGCGAAAAAGCACGGTCAAATCCCTTGAACTTCTAGCACACCAACGCATGCAGGGAACCGCAGTACTCGGAAGTCAGGTGTTAGGAATATTACTCCAAAGATGAACTCTTGTGAGCCTCCGCAAACCAGAATAACAAAAAGTAAGGCTAACTCGGCGGGAAACGACCCGTTGTCCGCCAGTTAGCTGCTGACGTAAAAATATCTGGCAACTGCCAAGCCGAAATACAAAACCCATTCTTTGCTCAACTTCAGACACGCTCTAGCCGCTTCCGACAATACCTGTGCTGATCTTACACCCCTAATCATTTCCCAGCAATCGGACACTTCAAACGTACCACTGACTCGAACAATCAATGCAAACACTACTGTCAAATTCGTATTTGGCAACGTTCAGAGCATAACAAACAAGATAAATGAACTGCAAGCTATAGCAGCCACTCTTGCGTATGATGTTATCGCACTCAATGAAACATGGATCAATTTTTCAAACAAGAATCTGGAAGCAGAAGTTGCATTGAAAGGCTACAAACTGTTCAATATAGACCGACCCACAGAAACTAGCAGAGGAGGGGGCTCAATCATATATATCAAGGAACACTTTAATCCCCTCTGTCAAGGTTTTACAGCAACTAAAGAATACGAATTTATCACTACTCATGTTCGCATTCGCAATCGACAGTCGTTGAATATTATGCTCGCCTACCGGAGCCCTCGCAGTATCGCCGAAACTGATGCAGCACTCTACAACAATATCGAAAATACCCTGAATACTACGAAGGAAACAATGCTAATGGGAGACTTCAACCTCCTTCAAATTGATTGAAGTACCTTGCGCAGCCCAGCACCAGGCAGTAAACTGCTCGAGCTCCTCAGCCAACACCACCACCACCGCCACCACCTGACCCTGCTCGTTAATGAACTCACGAGATACCTTAATATTCTAGATCTGGTATTCTCCACTCCTGATTGTGAAATTGTTGACCTAGCCATCCTAGACCGGCTTGGATACCACAACATGATTGAATTTACGCTCAAAACTGGCAATGAATTCACAATAAATACTAGTCTCAATCTGCCAGACTATTAACGAGCGGATTTTCAGAGAATGGCAACTAAAATAGGAACAATTGACTTTGAAACCCCTATGAGAGACGCAATTGTTGAACAATGATCGCATATTTTGAAGACGAGCATCATGAGAGCAACTAACGATACATCCTAAATAAGCGAGTTCGTATCAGCAATAATCCCCTCTGGATGAATCTGCCAGTCAAATGCTGCATTGCAAGGTGACAAGTGTGGTACAAAGCTCGGAAGCGTAATCCAAAAGAGGAGAACAGGTCCAGTCACATATAAGGGCATGGAGGGACATAAAGAAAATAGTCACGACCACAAAAAAGAAAAAGAAAGTTTCCGTAGCCGCTGTGGCCAAACGCAACCCAAAGGCATTCTATAAATATGAAAATGAAAGAAGACTAAAAAAAACCTAGGTTCGCTCAAAAGACCTGACGGTAAAATCACCAATGACCTAAGAGACAAAGTCACAATCCTTAACGACTATTCTACCTCCGTATTTACTACTGGAAATGTTGCGAATATGCCTGAACCAGCACCGATGCAAGTTGCTCCCATAGACACATGCGTTTTCACGGAGTTCGAGGTCCTTCACGAGCTAACCTACCTAAATGTGTAAAAATCCACTGGCCAAGATAATCTTACTCCACGTGTACTTCGGAAAATGGCTCCAGTCATCGCGAAAACACTGCTAAAACTATTTAATCAGTCTCTAAGAACGGGAGAAGTTCTGCAGGACTGGAAACTAGCGAACGTGATACCGATACATAAGAAGGGGGATAGGAAAAGCCTCAGTAACTGTCGACTAATCACTCTTACATAGGTTGTCAGCAAATTCGTCGAACGCCTCTTAAAAAAGGGCATTACTGATCACCTGAGGATGCATCAGCTCATAGCAGACACTCAGAATGGCTTTCGAAAAGGAAGAAGCTGCTCAACAAACCTATTGTACCTTTTCTCAAAAGTTACGGATAGTAAAGTTGAACAAAAAAGTGTAGACCTTGTGTATTTAGACTTCCTAAAGGCTTCTGACAACGTCCCTCATTAACGGCCAATGAAAAAATTGGAAGCCCATGGCATCCAGGGAGACTATTTACGATGGATCAGGGCATGGCTTACGGGTCGGCAGCAGCGAGTGAAGTTTGAAGGACAGACGAGCGCCTGGACGCAGGTACGTATGATCAGGGGTTCCACAAGGAAGTGTGCTTAGCCCGCTTCTGTTCTCAGTTTAAATCAATGATCTCGATCTTAGACATCCGTAGTAAAATGAGTAAATTTGCGAATGATACTAAACTATGTTATCCTGCCGCAGAAAGAGCCGAGCTCCAACAAGATCTTGACCACCTCATGGAATGGAGCACAACGGGCAGATGAGCTTTAATACCGATAAATGTTCAGTAATGCACATAGGGCTGGTGAACCCTTCGACCCCATTGAAAATGAGCGGGACAGTATTGGCTGCTGTCACCCAACAACGTGACTTGGAAATCACTGTTACAAACAAACTACAATGCAGTCAGCAAGTTGACATGAGTGTGAAAAAGGCAAACAGAGTACTCGAAGTCATCACCAGAAATTTCGAATACAAGTCAAATGACATCATCGTTCCCTTGTAGAAGGCATCAGTGCGGCCGCCCTTAGAATTTGCCGTTCAATTCTGGTCGCCATATCTGTGCAAAGATATCGATAACATGGAAAGAGTCAAACGCAGAGCAACGAAATTGATACATCAGCTGCGAAACAAGCCGTATGAATGTCGCCTAAAAGAACTGGGTCTGATCTCTCTCGAGCAAAGATGACTCAGGGGGCAACTAATAGAAACATTCAACTACATGAATGGCTTCCACGACGTACCTACACGGGACTCTTTGAAAGAGACCTCAATAATCGCTTGCAAAACAACGGTCAAAAACTCAAGCATAAACCTCGAAGAACGACCTTAAGTCAGCTGTTCTTTCCATATTTCATAGTCGGCATTTGGAATCGACTTCCTTCTGATGTTGTTAGTGCGGAGTTAGTCAACGCGTTTAAAAATAGTCTTGATATACGTACATTGGGAGAGACATCCTCCACAGCTAAGAACTCCTCTTCCTAGAGTCGCAAACTTTTAACGGCCAAAGCTTCCAAGGGTAACTTAATCCGTCTTCTTTTCTCTCCCGCTCCAACTACACAGTTTCACATCTCCAAGCTCCGCATATCAGCGGCTCTTGATCGTGCTTACGAGCATTCATGATCGTCTCTTTGGCAGGTATTCTTATCCCTTTTTTTTCTCTTTTCTACAGTTCTCTGTATCCTGCTAACATAATGGCAATAGCTCATAGAGGGCCTGGGCGTAAGTTCCGGTATCTCTTTGGTAATGGGCCTATTGGTTCGTCTACTGCCGCCTATCTAATCTAATCTTTATGACCGCTATGAAATGAAAGGAGTATACTATGTACATGAGACTTTCTTCTTTCAGCTAATCTATACTAGGCTTGCTTAGATCAACTTTAAAAGTACTTTCGATTCGTGCACTGCGGCAAAGATAATCTTATCAGATTAGTTTCAACTGATCCTAAACTTCGGTCGATTCACAAACAGATTACTGTCTCAGATGTCATTCATTTGATTGATTGATTGATTGTGGCGAATAGCTTCAGTCTCTTTAGAGAACACAATTTTAGCTTCCAATAAGGATAGGAACCCATCAGGGGGCATGGGCCGGAGTATTTAGGTTCGACCATCCTAGGTTATGAGAGCAGTAACCGGAGGACTACCCTGCAGGTTATTTCAGCCGTAGCTAGGCCTTCGTGACGTCTTTCCTTCTTGCCTATCATACTTCGCTGTCATACTCCTATTGATAGCACCTGCCTCTGCTCTTCCTCTTCTTTCCCGACTTGCCGTTTCCAAGTGCGTTGATCCTGTGAGAGAACACCCTCGTGCATGGGTTTTACGCTTCTATTGACATCCATATCTTCTTGTGTGATACCTCCTTGGTAGTAAAAACAGAGGATCAAACTCTTCGATTTATGTAGCTCATTAAAGAAGCACTCTGAGAGGACGTACTTCCGCCAGACACTACAACGTTAATGAAAAATTCATTTTGGTCCTGAATCCAAGATTCTTTTTTGATCATCACCAAAATTTTATCGACTGTTCCTCTTAATATACTTGCAGTTCCTGTGAATGTCATTAAGATCTGTGCACAATTACTTGAGTTTTGCTCTGACAAACAAAAAGATAAAGCGGGAGACAATCAAACGGACTGGAAAAACAGATAATCACCATAACTTGGTTAAAAGTATGTGTCTCTTAAAAATTCCTGCCTATCTCATGAAGATTCCTCCATAATTTTTTATCTATGTGCTGACAAACAGTTAGGCAAAGACAGAGGCAAACAGCCAAACAGACCAGCACGTCATCACCACAAAGTTCAGTCATTTACAGTATTTCTCATATTATTACTAATAATATCTGAAGTTTCATGAGCATCCATTCTCAAGTGTTTGCGATATGACGACGAAAACAAAATAGGCAAACGGTTTTGTGCATTATCACCAAAAGTTCATCATCTTTTCCTGCTAATAAAACAATCCCTGTAAATTTCATTAATATCCGTTTATAACTACTTGAGTTATCTTAGTAATAGACAAGCTCAGATAACA
This sequence comes from Parhyale hawaiensis, assembly GCA_001587735.2. Classification (NCBI taxonomy): domain Eukaryota; kingdom Metazoa; phylum Arthropoda; class Malacostraca; order Amphipoda; family Hyalidae; genus Parhyale; species Parhyale hawaiensis. The sequence goes on from LQNS02278182.1 coordinate 826,658, forward strand.
GCATAACCTCTTTAGCAGCGGTTACTAAGAGGGAATAAGTAAAGAGATGCATACCTTGTATATCGAGAGAAACTTGGAACCTATGAGCTAGAGTGTTCCTATACAGGATAAACGGGCATGGGAACTGCAAGTCGGTAAAGAAAAGGAAGAACAGAACACTGCGTTAGCAGTTAATTATTGCCATAGGAGTATGAAAATGAAAAAAGTAACGAAGGCACGAAAGACGGCCCGAAGGCTTAGTTTGTGTATAGGTTAACTTATGGTTTCCCTGGGGCTTTATTCCCCATAATACAGGATGGGCGAACCTGACTATAACCTACCTCTATCACTGATAAATAAAATTGCTTACAATAATGCAAAAACGCGTTGCACTAATCTAATACAGCACTTAGGTTTTGAGTTTAGCTGCAAAATAGTTTATGGTTACCTACCATACGAAAGAATAATCAATATTATTATAACACATTCTTTAACCTTCGAAGCCGCAACTCAGGCGTTCCAACAGAGAAACTACTTGTGCAGTATTCAAATACCGCATATTGGGTAGGCGTGGTGGCCACGTGCGCTACTACGGGCAGGGAAGCAGGGCGCAAAGTATAGTAGGAGACACTCAAGTGGTCGGCCCCTTTTGTGTCTTCCACACGAGAGAGACTAGAGATGTCCCGCTTACCAGGTCGGCTATCTCGATCGACAGTCCACCTCATGGGACTGAAAAAGGAAAGTAGAGATCCTACCTAACTTTACAAAACTAACCTCGTCAGCAGGAACTGCGGCCAGATGCTACATCCCCTGCGGAGAAGGCACTCGGGTCCCTTGGGTGCGTGAAGCCCAAACATATTATTATTATTATTATTAAATCACACCAGACTGGCGACGTGGGAACGGAGAAACACCATGAGGTTAACAAACCCCCACTCACCGTCTGGAGTGGCTCCGCGGGTCGCTGTGGCGCTCCTCTTCTCTCTTCTACTTTCTTCTCCCACTATTCTTCCTCGCTATCTCGTGTTTTTCCTCTCACGGACAGGTCCTTTCTGCCGACGACCTGCCCACCCTT
>LQNS02278182.1:828930-860781 GCA_001587735.2 Parhyale hawaiensis
CACATTGACGTCTGTCAGATAAAAATTGACTAATTACCGCGAGAACTGAACCACCAATACCCATTAATCTCAGCTTATGGAGCAGCCCAAGGTGATTCACGCGATCAAAAGCAGCACTGAAATCAAGATGTGCCAACCTTGCCTCATGACCCCATCAAGAGCCAGCTGCAACGCATGAGAAATGTGAAGTAGAGCATCACAAGTTCCCAAGCCCTTACGAAGACCATACTGTGTTGTGGGAAGGGCACCCTGCTTTTCAAGAAAACAACCCAATCTCGACACAACCAACCTCTCATAAACTTTGGACAAAACTAGTGTGATCGAGATGGGTCTATAATCAGAGGCACGGCATGAAACCGAGCCCTTCGGAACAGGCGTCACATGGGTGACACGCCAGCACTCCGGAAAAAGAGCCCAGCCGCAACATTCGACAGAATACGGAAGCAGGCGGAGCTGCGAGCGCATCAGCCACCTTCCGAAGAAAGAAAGGAAACATGGATCAGTTTCCCCATATGGGTCCAGGTCAAGAAGAAGGCGGTGCACGTCAGAGGATCTGAAAGCAAAACCGGAGAACCTCGCCTCAGGATCACATGCTAAAGGAATGCGCACCCGGTCCCGGCTCTGCTTGCCATCAAAGTAGTGCAACAAAAGGTCCGCCTTGGCAGCAGGTTCCGCAGCAAGATCACCAGTACCAATTAAAGGAAGCACAGAAGAGTTCACACCGAGCACAGCGCTCTTCAAGGCTGAAATATTAGGGTTATAGAGTATGTCGATAGGCACAGGGAATCCACGCTCGAAGGTGCTCTCACCCAGGATCAACACGCATGGGAACAGAAAGTCAGGAAAGTAGACGAAGAACAGAAACAGGTAAGGCCAGTAATAGTATGAAATGGGAAGGAAGCAAAGTGGGTGCGAGAGACAAACGTCCAGAATGCCTAGCTAATGGCTAAGGTAACCTGAGATGTGTTGCAATCAGACGCCAGTGTTACCCTCACGGTGTTACTCGTGTAGCAGTGAATGCGACGTGCGATCTCAGTGCCCCAACAAAGTGTTGTGGAATTTTCGGTAAGCTTCAACATGAACATTTCTGGCGGAGCCTTAATTTGAAGTGTTAAGAGAACTACGCTAAAGTGCTTCATGTGCTACAATTCAAGCAATATATGACATGCATTTTATAATACTAAATATTGAGTGTCATAGTCAATGATTGTAAACAAAGGTAGTGTTACCCAGCTCATAACCTTACAATTTAGGAGGGCTGCCGTCGGTGTCACGCGGTGTCGCATATGAGGCCGAAGTAGCACATGTGACACCGAAGGTCTGATTGCAACACGCTTCAACACAAACGCCTGGGGCCACTACACCCCATAACATAGGATGAACGAATCTGCACTAACCTAACCCTATGGCCTATTGACTATCCCTCGACCCCCCCCCCCCCCGGGGCGATGCATTCATCTCCATGTGATTGCTATGAAAAATCAAAAGTAAAATCATAACCCCCATCGAGTCGCGTGTACCTCGTAGACGTTTTAAGCTAACCTGTTCCTACGAAATGCTACCCCTGTGTATCGTATGCATTCATGATTTGCCTAATTCTTCTAACGTTTTTCAAAATCCCAACATTAAGGCTAGGAAACAAAGAGCGTAACAGGAAGCATAGAGAGTAACGGGAGGCCTCGTATGAGAAACTAGCTCTAAAAGTGACGTCATCAACGGCGTCACATCAAGAAATCTATGGCTGAGCAGCCTATGAGTATTTGAACTAGTTTTGTTAGAAAAATCGTCGTAAATTTAGAAATTTTATCTCTTAAGCGCATAAATAAATGAAGAGAATATTTGGTGAAAGTGAAGTTTAGCTACAACGGAGATTTTCAGGATTTCTATGACTTACTCAGGTAATAAGTGGCATTTTAAGACCTTTTTCACGAATAACCTTTTCGTCGCAATGCTTAGTTTTCGAGATATTTGACTTTGAATTCCCATTGTTTTTCTATGGAAGAAAATAACCGGCGACCCCATAGGAACTCAGGTTAGGGTGATTTATTACAAAAACATCCCAATGAAATTCAGTATTCTTGTGGACATCTTAAGGTAGAATAAAGCATTCTAAGACGCTTTTCATGAATAACTTTTCCGTCGCGAATGCTTTCTTTTCGAAATATTTGACTTTAAAATTCCCTTTATTTTGTGTGAGAGAAAATTCGATCCACAATTACGGCTAGGCTAGCGCAATATAGCTGTACGCTTTTTAATTTGTATATTTCTCGTAGGATATTAGCAGAACCAGACCTTACTTTCATAACCTTGATGAATAAGAGCCATGTTGTAGCCAAAAAATTGCGGGGATTCTTCTAAATGGCGCCACATAACAGTAATGACGAATCTCATGCAAAAGCAATGGGAACTTTAAAGTCAAACATCTCGAAAAGTAAACATTTCCAACGAAAAGAATTTCTTGAAAAGTCATAGAATGCCTTATTCTACCTAAATGTGTCAACAAAAACTCACTATTGCGTATAGAACCACCAATACTGGTAAAATTCATGTCTAACGTAAAATCGAAGGGCACCGCTGTCGGCATGGAAGACTGCATAATGCGGGTTCCAGTAATTTGGCCGCCAGCTGGTCGTGTTCCAAAAACGTACATAAACAAAAGTTAAAAGTTTCCGATGAATACGTCATTCGTGAAAAACTTCTTAAAATGCATTGTTTTACGTTCACATTTATATTAAATAAGCTCGCGTTTACACAATTAGTTAAAGACTTACTAAGACTTGTTCTAACAAACGTACGATCGCAATTGTGTTTATCAACATGGCTGTAATGGCGAAGGTGACAAAGAAACATATGGAAACTTTAAAGTCAAATATCGCTAAAATTAAGCAATTGTTACGAAAACGTTACCCGTGAAAATCGACTTAGAATGCTCTCTTCTACCTAAACATGTGGATGAAAATAAGGTATTATCGCAGTTTAACGGCATCCAAAAGAAGGGCGTTTCTTTTCCTTATATAGATAGTGTATTTTGACCTGTAGCCTATAATCCAAATCTGAAGTTCGTTTTTGTCGGACGACCCTAGTTCTTAAGTTATTGGGGAAAACCTATCCCAATCTTTTCCTATGGGAGAAAATGCCCAATGATGGCACAGTGCAATGGACAACCTTTTATAAATAGTTTTTTTTAACCTTTGTTCGGTTACGTTATTAGGTTAGGTTAGATACCCGTTTAGGAGGTTTCCCATTGCACTGTGCCATCGTTGGGTATTTTCTCTCTTAGGATAATAATGGGGTTAGTTTTTTTCCAAATAACCTAAAAACTAGGGCCGTCCGACAAAAACGGACTTCAGATTTGGATTCTGGGCGTCAAAATATACTATATAAGAAAAAAAAACCTTTCTTTATGTTGTTACACTGCAATAATTCTGAAAATAGTGAGTTTGATTGGGGTGTATTAGTAAAAAAAAACTAGACAACCGTAGGTCAAGATTAAAATCTGTATATTGACAGATTTTAATGCCAGAAAAATCGATAAATGTGCGTTTTTGTAATGGGATGGCTTCCTAATAAACCATTAATTATACAGAGTTACGCGATTGTTCTGAGTCTTTGTCGGATGTGGCTACCGTAGATTGGTATTTTCTAGAACCTATAATCGATCGATGGGTATAGTTTTTCATAGGCCGTACCTATCACTCACACAGTTCGAATTGGTCTATAATATAATTTATAGATGAATGACAGACAAAACACGTTAGTGAAAATATTTCGATCTACTGATATTTGTGGCAAAATACCAATATTTCGGCTCCGGTTTACACATATTTCTCATCGACAACCTGGCAACACTGGGTCGTCGTTAGAACGTGTAGACGCGACTTCCAAGCTTCAGCTTAATATAGACCTAATATACAAGAGTAAACTCCTATGTATACATATATAGTAATATGATGTGGGCTATAGTTTAGGGGTTGTAACAAGCTTTGAGTTGAATTACCATGGTGATCTGACTATTCGTTCATGAATTATTATCGAAAAACAGTGTAACACGGCCAGTGAAAATCGTATTTATTGAGCAATAAACAACTATCTATGTATTTAAAAGTTAGCGGCGAAATATGGGCAGGGGTGGCTACCTGGCTCAACTTCTTTTTTGAACTGAAGCCTAATTTACACTTCATAGCCTATACAGTTCACAGAGCTCTTCATAGAACATACTTAAACATATCAGCGTATTTTTTCGACATAGTACATTCAATCTCTCGCTCCTGACTGACCATGACTACTTGTGCTGCACCCACACACAAAAAACGGTAAAATGTCATATACAGAAAGTTCGAGCAGTAACTGTTATTGTGGTTTATCTCGCGTACAGAGTATAACGCTGCTTTTATTTGTTAGTTAAGCCTAGTTCACACCAGGCGAGTACTCGGCCGAAACAGTACAGTCGGTCGAATAGTAACCCGGTTTGAACAAAAGAGACAGTGCTCGGCCGAGTAACACGTCGAATAACTCGGCGGAGTACTTACTCGCCGAGTACTCCAACATTTTGGTTGGATGTTGTTGTTGTTGTTTCTCCGGGTTTTAGGAGGCCTTAGGTGGATATCCAAGGTTCATCTGAACACCGTGTGAGCACAAAAAAGTGAACTCGCTCAAAAAATCATCCATAATGTGTTCACATTGCCCGAGTACGGGGCGAGTCAGTGCCATGGGCGTCAACTCGGCCGAGAGGATAGACAGTAACCACTATCCTACTCGAGCGCTGGATTTGCTCGGCCGACTACTGTCTCTTTTATTCGCATCGGGTTACTTTTCGATCGACTGTAGTGTCCCGGCCGAGTACTCGCCTGGTGTGAACTCGGCTTTAGGATTAAGAACACAATCTCACTTGTTGAGATGAGGCGCATCACCGTCGAGGCTTCTAGCGCCCTACCCTACCTGCGAAGGCCAGAGGTCCTCCACTCAAATACTTAGACTCGTCGATATGACGCCCTTCGGCTGCATGCAATCGCGGCTAAGTTTTATTTTAGTCCTATTGAGTGCTCCCGTTACACTCTTTGCTTCCTGATAAAGGCAACTGACGATATCGTGTGAAAAATCCCAAAGAGAAGAGGCCTTCGTACCGCATGTGGCTGAATGTGAACTGAGCCTTAGAAGTAAAATTGAGTTTTTAAAGTCTCACAGTATTGGATTAAGGATGAACGCCTGAAAGGTGGATCGTCAGGTCGAAGCCAGAACACCTACCTCAAGTTTAGGACCCTATAATTCTGGAAGGGTTAATTTTGTAGCCAATCGTACACGCCCGTGGCTCTTAGTCAAAGTCTACCCCCTTCCTGGTGCCTATGAATCCGCGTTTATATGCAATTTATTTTATTCCATCATTCTCCAGGACACGACCTTTCAGTCTTTCTAGCAGTGCTGGCAAGACGGCATTAAGGGCATTTTTGACTGGGAACCGCAATTAAGCCTCTGTCTTTAAGGCGTAGCTTGTTCAAAACGCGACTCAAAATCGTTAGCTTTGCCCCCTTGAATCATGTTGCAAATTTTAAAAGCAATGCGACTACGTTGAGCCGGCTGTGAATTTCATCTTAACCGTGCTGTACAGGAGAGTCGAAAAACATGAACGTTTCACTTCCTGGAGCAAAAGTTTCTGTGACCGTGACTACATCTTAATGCGTTTGATCATCGCAATAAAATGTACGCCATTGCGAGCTGAAACTCACTCGAAATTAAGAGAGATATTCCAAACTGTGCAGTTGGCACTTGCCGTACGTAGAAGAAGTTTTGAAATGGCAGGTTAGATTTTGATCCATTTGGACCGGTAAAATCTGGCCAAGCCGAAGTTGTGCCCCGTAGCAACTAAATTCGATGAGTAAGGAGAAACGTTCTCGTGTTTCGATTCTTGTCTGCCTTATTATAGGGAGTAAGACTGAGTTTCTGGAAGTCAAAGGGAAACTGATTAAGGTCAGCGCTCGAAGCTCAATTCACAGGGTCGAAGCTAGAGCACCTGTCTACAGTTTGGAAAAGCCAAACCTCGAATGCTTTATTTCAGCTCCCATTAAGGGCATATTTGATTGAGCACCAAAATTAGGCCTTAGAGGCTTGACTTTTTCGAAGCTTCTGGAAAGTGCGTTAGCTTCGACGCGATGAATTGAGTTTTAGGCATTGACGCGTAATAGTTTACTTGAGACCTCCAGAAATTCATTCTTATTCAATAGAACGGAGTATTGCGCAGGCCTGACGTCGTCGCGTTCTAACACCTGCAACAAATTCAGAGCTTTGTCTGAGGTTTCAGACACGACAAGCCTCCTCGGCTTAGGACACTTTGGATTGGGCAGCGAAGTTAACCCCTTGAGGTTTGATTTGGCCAAAGCTCTAGGCACGTGCCCTGGCTTCAATCGTTTGATTCGAGTTTCAGGCGTTAACCCTTCATCGATTAGCTGTAAGACTTCCAAGAATTCACTCTTACTACAGAAAATGGAGCTTTCAGTCGGCCTAACCTGATTGGGTTACTTCTATCTGCAACACTTTTCGTAGTGGCAAAGCTCAAATTCCAGTCTTCATTTCCGGAGAAGTTCAGTCTAGTGGACTTGACACAGATCGACTTTGACAACTCAGTCGAATGTATTTAATTTCGGGCCTCAATTGAGCGAGCTCATATTCAACACTGTATTTGTCAATTCATGCTTTTAGCATTTGTGCGTAGCATTTATACTACTATTTCTCTTTTTCCCTATCTTAGTTTTTACTAGCAAGTGATCTGAAAAGTTAATTTTTTTTCATATTGAAGTTTGCAATTATTAACTTTTGCTAACATCATTATATCAACATTAACACTAACGGATCGATGTAAGTAGGAAATCATAAGACTGTGAAATGGTAAATTTCGACTGAAATTTCTAGATTTGGAGCAATTACACCGGCACAGAAGGAGTATAGCAGATGTAGAAGGTTGGTCATAATTTCTTTTGGTATTTGTTGACTTCCAAATTAAGGCCGATAAGTAGCGAACTGCATTTTTTCTGTTTCTAATGCCCAAGCCTTAGACACGTGACGCACCAAAGCGAAGACAAACTCGACATTAAAGTACGATCGCTCTCACTATGAGATGTTCCAGATCGATATTGATACCGAGTAAAGTTTTTGGCTGCTACAGCACGAGTATCTATCATTGCTGCTCCCATCATTTTGGTGTCACGCACCCGCCTTGGACTGTTGCATGAGTGTGTGTATATATTAGCTACAGTTTAAACGATCCAAACCGATCCAAGTGTCAATCAGGAACACGTCTGACGGAGCATGATTGAGACATATTGACTAAATTGCTGCACCAGCACTCCCGGATACACTTACCTCCGTTCTCTTCATCTCTTCCGGGAGTTATTATATTATCTGGCGGTCGCAATTTGCCAGACTAGAAGACCAACGGTCGAGTACTCTCCAAGATGACATGGAGGGTTCTGGGTCTCCCCTTCCTCCGATCTAATTCCAGGCAGCCAAGAAGTCCGTTAAGCCTTATTGGCACGAGGACAAAGATGAGCGGCGCTAAGTTACTTGTAAGTACGTCCCTAGGCCTCGTACACTCGTATTAAGTCAGAGACGGCCCTTGAAAAGGCTTACTTACCTTCAGGTTTCGCGGAAAAAAAGGAACTCGCTCTTGATTTTGGTGTGGGTTTGTGAATGCGGTTGCATATCTGAAGCAGAAGAAGGAGCGGCAGCAGCTTGATAGCCTATGGTCATCCGGAGGCTCAGGGAAGAGTCCGGAAAATGGTATTGCCGGCTTGTTGGGGCGAGATATCCACAAGACTGGGTGCTTCAGCTGAGCTATGGAAGCCAAGGGTACAATTTTTTCCCAAACTGCTCGAGAGATTGGGCCGGATTGGTTAGTTTGGTGGCACCGTCGTAAAACATGCCCGGTTATTTCTGCCTTCAATATTTTATAAGGAAGCTGCCTCATCCACTTGAAACAAATTCAAGCACTTTTGTGTATTGTCTATGCTTTCTTTCAGTATTATAATATGAATAAGCTGCATAAGCTTGAAGTAAACTTATGTACATTGTAACATTGGTAATGCTATTTGTGTATTCTATGGTTTATAAAGCAATTGCATAATACATGCCAATTTCATGAAAACAACGTTTCATCTTGCTCTTATTTATATGTATTTCTATGTCCTCCGTTGTTCGCCTCTCTGTTTTCCATTGTTTCCCCTTACCCTCATTCCAGTTCTGATTCTCTGCTCTCAGTTTTGCATCGTTGCCACAAGCAAGTTGCTTTCTTTACCCTAAGTCATGCTTCCATTTCCTCAGTTGTGTCCTTTTGCCTATAGCTTTGTTTTATTTAGCCTCATGCATATTTCTCTGTCCTCAGTTGTGTTTTTAGGCCTTCAATCGTTTTCGTCTGTTCTTAGTTGTATTTCTCTACCCCTCTTAGAGTCATTCTGCCATCATTAGTTTTTTTTATCCTTGGGTGTTTTCTGTGTTCTCGTATGTATTTCTCTGTTTGCAATTGAATTTCTCTGTTTGCATTTGAATTCCTCTGCCTTTAGTTGTGTCTTTTTGCCATCCATTCTTTTCTATCCTCTGTTTTTTGCTCTTATACGCATTTCTTTATCCTCAATTGTGTTCGAAGGTTTTGAAATGTATTGCTCTATCTTCAGTTGAGTTTCCCTACCCTCGGTTGTGTCTCTCTGACCTTACCTGAGTTTATTGCCCTCAGTTGTATTGTTCTATTTCTAGTTGAGGCTTTTGCCCTCATATGTGTTTTCTCTATCTTCAATCATGTTCTTTTACCCTTAATTGTGTTTCTCTGCCCTCAGACGATATCTCAGCCCCTATTGGCTTCTCAATTTTCAGTTGTTTCATTTTGTCCTCAGTTTCTCTCCTTATGTCCTCACGTATGTTTGTGTACCCTCAGTCGTGTCCTTCTACACCCAGTTGTGTACTGTCCTCAGTTGTGTTTTTGCCCTCAGTCAAGTTTCTTTACCCTCAGTTGTTTTCCTCAGCCCTCAGTTGTGTTCCCCTCAGGCGCCTGACAAGGCAGATGATGGGTGCGACTAATTACAATTCTAATCTGACACTGGAATGACTGACGCCCGGAAAACGTCACTCGGAATACAGCGGCACCTCTAAGAGAATTTAAAAATAGACTGTCACGCCAACCATGCATTACCCTGCCGCTGAACGTGCTAGTTGACATTCAGCGTAGGTCGCTCATTTATTATTGAAAACTTTTAGCCCAACAAAATAGATGGTCCGATTGCCGAATTGGAAACACAACTGACACTAATCATAGCATAGGTTCCCCGCTAGAATTATAAAGCACTGTATCATGAATCATGTCAATATTGATTTGAGAAATATTCCGAAGATTAAATATTACTGTGTTATTGCCGCATTTCTTTGCCGCTGCAGTTATTTATAATTTTAACATTACGATGAGTACAGTGTACTTCTTCTGTTAGTGCACTTTAGCATAATTAATATAATCATTATTTTCTAAGACTGCTGCTTTCAGCTGGCCTAACGCTGGTACGCGTTCAACTTGCCTAACGCTGGTACGCGTTCAGCACATTCACACAAACTAAAATTTATAAATGAGGCTGACGGTAAACAAATTAAACTTTGATAAAAGTCTTTTCCAGGCGACAGAGAGACTTCAAACAAAAAGTAAACTGTTCTCACGGATGTAACAAACATGTTTATTAGCAAGAAACGCAAATTCGTAGATACATACCATCTGTGGACGACGGCAATTTAAGTTTGGGAGAGCAAAATGACCTAAAATTGGCAAAAAAAAAATGTTGTAATTTACCGATGGCAAGTGCTCACGCATGCGTGTTTCTTCCCAATAGATGCATTTCCTGCGTCTCCCAAAACAGTTTATTTTTGCTTCAAGTCGGTACGTTCAATGGAATAAATTTTATTGAGGATTTATCAATTTGCCATCAGCCTCATTTGCGAGGAGTGGACAGACAAGGTATCATGTGATCCATGGCAGAATTTGATAATCTTCATTAACGAGGATTGTTTACAGTGTCTTGGCTGATATTAAGTTGTTGTCAATAATTAGAAATTTTAAAAATCCTTTACCACTTCCTGTATAAAGATAAAGTTACTTGTGAAACTGTTCTACATTTGATAGCAATATTAAACACATTCAGTAGAATTCTCCAGTTGATGACCGTTGATGGAACCGTATACCTTAGAGACAAAATGGTTTTGGTTTTAAAGACTAAAATAGTTACTCATAGTAAAGAGAGAACACGTCTCGTTAGGTACCTAAGAATTATTCAGCTAAATAAACCTTTCAGAAGGTTGGGTGGCTGTGCTGCAATAGGGTGAACATGAATTTTCGAAGCCGCTACCAATATTTTTGAAAACATGAATGCAATTTTTTGATGCGCCCATGAATGCAATTTTTTTATGCGTAAACTCGATTCGATGCGCCAGCTTGTGCTGATTACGAAGCTTTCTTTAACTTTCTTATTTCGTAGCGCCCGGTTCTTCTTGACCGTGTTCTTTTTCTTAGAGCATGCCTCTTTATTTCCAGCACCCCGGCCCCTCCACCCCTTTTGTTGTTCGTGTTGCCGGACGTGGTGGTTGCGCAGATAGATTACTCAGAAGTTATTTATAACGAGAGAAAAAATGGTCTCATAAATACGTGAAATTATGCAAGTGATCTATAGAATTTGTTAATCGAACTTGATAAAATTGTAAAGCGTTGGATTAAACTGAAAGTTGTAAAAATAGCGCCTATTTTAGAGCGGCCTCTGAATTATGCTAGGGTTTAGAAAATAGTTGCCTAGTTCATAATTTACCTTTTCTTGTTCCATTGAATAGAACATTCTTGACCAGTTTTCTTTCCAAATTTTTTCACAGTTAAATTTTCCGGTAGACTCGGCATCTCGGGCAACTGGAACTCTTCGACCCTTAATTAAAACGGGCAACTAAGCGAAGCCTTCCAGGAATAGCATTGTGGAGGTGATCATATGTGGTCACTTACTCGGTAGAAAGTTAGCGGCTTAATTAAGAAACCGACATAGGAGAAGAGATTACTTCGCCCCTTCATATACAGCTAGGCAACCTAGTCTCGGGAATTTTTCATCTAGAGAATATAGTTTCGTGAAATTGAAGATCATCGTCGGAACATGCGCTGTGGGGACAAGGGCTTCACAGATCGACGGGCTTATTCTTAATCTGCATACGAATTGAGATGGTGAAAGAATTTTCCGTTTATTTGAACGATGTTACATTTTCTATTCTAGAGAATTCCATAATAATTATTGACAATTGAGACAAGTGGCCAAGACCTAATTGCCCGAACAATTTGGTAAGTTTTCTGCAACAAAACTTCAAGTTGTTTCTAACTTTCATTAACCTGCTCCTGTTTTTCTTGCTTATACTTGTGATAATTTTTCGTTTTAACCTGTGCCCTTGCCCGGTGTCCCTGTGTGTTATCACCGTACTTTTCAGCCTTTGCTTCTATTGATAACCTGTTTGTAGCTCACCTGTCCTTTCCCAACCGCCATGTTTATCTTTCGCTGAGGCATGTGGTTAGGGTGTTTTGTGTCCGCCCATCCTAGGTCATGGGAAGCAGCGCCCCATGTGGGGGCCTTGTAGGTTACCTTAGCCATTAGCAAGGCTTTGGGACTTTGGGCTTTCGTGTCCACTCTGCTTGCCTTCAGTTTCGTACTATTTTTGATATTATCTTCGTCTGTTCATTGCTTACTACTCCTATGCCCGTTGGTTCACTGTGGCGGCGCCGTCGAGCATGGGTCTCCCCGTGACTGTCGACATACTATATGACCCTATTCTTAAGAGAACGAGGCGCTGGTTTAGTGAGGCTGAAAAATATATACTACTACTCATCCCTCAGCTAGGCTTTCGGGTCGTCGGTCTTTGTACTATCCTTGCTTTGTTCCCGTCTCGCGCTCCTACTGATCTTTCTTCCAGCGTTCTTCCTCTCCCTTTCCGACTCGCTGCTCCCGTGCACGCTGGCCCTGCTTAGGAGCGCGGTTTCCTTGTGTCTATAGTCTTGCTGTAGGTCCCCTCTTTCTTCCGCTGTGACGTCGCCCTTGTTCTGAAAGCGGAGATTTGGACTTCTAGAACTTAAGTGATGCCGTAATGTTAATTTCAATGGAAGCTAGAGCAGTCTCTTGATAGACCTGAGCTGCACACGGTGTAAAATTGTAACCTATTTGTGCCACGCTCCTTGCAGTTGCTCATACAGGCTGCTCCGTACTGGTCTGTGGTCTAATTAAAAATTCGAATTTATATTTCTTTAGGTTTGAGTGGTATACGTTCTACAATATTTTCTTTTTCATTTACAGTGACTATCAACGTGTCAATAAACTTCAACTCCCGGAGTTTGGTTTTACTAACTGCCGGCACACAGCTGCAGTTAAGTTTATCGTAGTAGAGCAAAATGAATTCGAGATAATGTTTTCCACCAATGGGCACCCTTCCCGTACTGTTCTCCAGGCTCATTCGAAAATAATCATAGTCTCACCACCCTTAAAACTTGATCTTTTGGCTATTAAAACCAAAATATTTCCTGCTAAATCATAATTACTATGAGTGCTTCAATGACTACATAATTATGAACCTAATTTACTTGGAAATTCGTCCGTAATCTCTCGTCTAATTACCTGCGCTTGCAGTACTTAACCCTTTCACTACGGCTTCTCTGCTCAAGCGAGAGTATATTCTCCAATGCTCACTGAAAATAGAGCCTATCGGTTATAGCAACTCATCTTTTTTTTACTTTTAATGAACAAACAAAAGCTGATAACCCTTTTGGAATGGGTATCGAAAATTCTGCTGACCTTTGGAGAGAGAAACGCTGCTCCAGTTTAGAAAACCAAAAAGCGATACTGCATCTACCTATAGTTACTGGACGTATCGAAAATGTTAGTGTTGAAATGAAGGGAATTGTATTTAACTAACAGTCTACGGTCATGCAACCATCACGCGCAGTGGCTCTCCAAAAGGAGCCCAAAAGAACGGGAATATACACTACATGCTATCTCACAGTGCCATCTCTTTCGCCACCCTGTACAGCACGTCGTTACCGAAACGGAAAGAACACGGAAACCACAAAAACATAGTATCTTGCAGCTGCCTGCAATGCCACAAGCATTTGTTAACGAATATATGGAAGATACAAAAACAAATTATTCTGCCGTGTCTTCTCTGAACCCAATTTCTCACATTGCGTACTTGGAACAAAAGACAGGAAATACGTTGAGGAAACCTACATATCCTTTCTGAAATCCCCTGCAGAACAAAATGATCTTCTAAGTAGCGTTTACGCCATTTGCAAGTCTTCAGCTGCTGTCAACGATCTTTTAACAGGACAATTAGGCGTCGTGGCAGTCCGGTGCGCCTACCTCTGCTGCAGACTAACTTCTGCCAAGCTTATTCTCATTAGGCGCCTTATGTCCTCTTTACTGGCTTGATGAGTAATCTGGAGCTCTAGAGCAGCTACTACCACCGCTCTTAAACCCATAGCAGACGACATCACTTAATTAGAATGAGGGTATGACTGGTGGGCTGGGAAATCCTGCAGTATTTCTGCTGCTGATTGTAGCAGGGATTAGTGCACTATTAGTGACATCGTTACGCGGCAGTGAGCAGATGATTTGGGGATTAGAGAATCTCCCACAATCCATCACAGACCAGGAGTGAAGCAGTGTGTTTATTATCTTACACTACTGAAGACCATGTGCATGTAACGGTATTATCAACCACGCTGTCTAACACAGACCATGACATTTGTGTACCCGTGCTCAAGGGCATAATAGTTATCATCATGAGCAACGTTTCAACGACACTTTATGTGTAAGTAGGGAGATGCTTTGCACTGTCTATCAAAAACATCTTACAGGTAGTGGTATATGTACATTAATCAGTTCTTTTTATAAATTCCTACATACGTACAGATAAGTTTTGCAGTGTTTCTTAGAAACGCTATGCGTGAAGTGTATATATTAATTAGTGCTTTTCAGAGTAACTTTATAAGTAGTAAAAGTTGCGCATTGGCTCTGAAAAAAGTGACACCAAGGCAAATTTCTATTATTGTTATTTATATACCCGCAGTGGCAAGATGTTATACTGCTGCTCTTGACTGTTCTATATAGTATACCGGGATCACATCTCTTCTAGGCTGATAAAGTTTCGCGATGCCTTGCTTGCGGTATCAGCATTTTTAGCATCCACACTACATTGTGACGGTATTCCCACCTTAGTAGCGGACCGTGTTTTCTGCACAGTAATGTGCTGAGGGTCCCAGCAACGATCCCCAGGCCAGGTGAGCGATCTCTGTCTACGCGTTGAATCAGTAGACTTGTTTGGTGTGCATAGCTATCATGAGGGTACTAACCTTAGGGTGGGGAAAGGTGGCAGCGGGTCGTTGAACCTTCCGCTAAATGCGCCATCGTCCTTAGCGACCTGTCGTCGGTTGCAGCTGGACTTACTTCTCTGAAGCCACTTGGCCAATATCTACCGCACGAACTAGTGCGTCTAGGTTTCCCAGTGCAGGATGTAGTCAAACTTGACTCAACTTTTTGCGTTTTACTGGTCTTACCCAGAGGAGCGGCGGGGAGCAGCTGTCACACGAGCCTTCCGTCTCCGATTCCATAGCTCCGTGGTCGACAGCTGCCGTGCACTCGTAACTCTGGGACATAGCGGATATCTATCCGAGGCATGACGCCACCCAGCTAGCGTATGCGGTTGCGTAAACGGTACCTTTACTTGACACGTAACAGATATGTTAAAATTTACGATTATTCCGGGAATTAATTTATCTATTTTACTATATCTGCAATTAGTAAGTCCCAAGCTTGACCGTAGCTAAACTGTATGTAACTCTTTCACGCCAACAGTGATTATTATTATTACCTCCACCAAGGAGGTTATGTTTTTCTTTTGTTTATCTATATGTCTGTCTTTTTGTCTGTCACCAAGATCACTCAAAAAGTTATAAACGGATCTTTACGACATTTTCAGGGATTGTTACGTATGTTAACAGTAACAAATGATCAACTTTTATCTGCCTATTTTTGCTCAGAGCCATAACTCAAAAAGGTATGGACGGATTTTCATAGAATTTACACGAGTTGCTCGGTTTCTTACGAAGATTAAATGGGCACATTTTTGTGATGGTTTGTTTGTTGCGGTGTTTTATTTTGTACTTGTTAGCACAATCATTCAAAAAGTTCTAAATTGATCTTTATGAAATTTATAGCAGTTGCTACTATTGTTAAAAGTCATAGACGATTAAATTTTGGTGATAATTGGTTGGTCCGTTTCTGTGTTTGACTTATGTTTGTCATAATGTTGTTAGCAGCATGACTCGAAAAGTTATGAACGGATCTTCAAGAAAATTACAAAAATTGTTAATACTATCAAAGGGCACAAATGATATAATTTTGGTGTTCATACGAAGAAAATAATGCTTTCAGAACCAATTTGAATTTTTCGTTACCGTTCCCTGGCTTGGCGGAAGTATGCACTGTCATAGTGCTCTATAGTTATCATTATTATTACGATACATCAGACTTGCGAGGTGAGAATGGAAGAAACTCCATATGGTTATCAACCCCCACGCACCCAGCCCTACAAGAGAAAAAGGAGAAGATTAGTGATCAGAAAATCCCGCTAGCTGTTTAAAGAGTGTTCAAGAGTAATATCATATGACTAGAGTGCCCGCGCTGTCAATAATGACAGCGAAGAATTTGTGATGATCTGTCTTGTGTTGTCTGTAGCATCATCGCAAAGATATTAAGGCAGAGCCCTATGGGAGCTCCCTGTCTGGGTAGTGCCGCGTGTTGACGCGACATGTACTTTATGATATCTCAGGTTATTACCTATTTAGGGTAGACGGTTGAGCTCCCTTCTATACATGTATGGCTCTTTCTAACTTCCTTTCGTAGGATGCTGCGCAACTGCCAACTTGAATTAGGGAACCAAACAAATAAGCGTGCAAGGCTGAGCAAAACCCAACTTCTTTCGGTGATGCACAAAGAAGCGGCGTTATTTGCCCGCAATCGATACTGCTTCTAATAAATACGGACCTCTGTATCCATGATACTCAAAGGTGGCATATAACTCGGACTCTGAAAATTTTTCCCTCAAAATAAAGCTTGTTGTGTTGAAAGAAGAACCCAAAATAAGTGGAGAAATTAATTTGCTGCCGAGAAATCATAGTGGTCTTTACGCGCCTGCTGACCGCTCAAGTATATCTTACCAGTTGCCTCGATAATTAACAAAATAAGAGTATCAGCTGAAGTTTGGATGAAGTAAATCTCTGAAGAGAGTACACATCACGATTGAAGAGATTGCTTAGAGAAGCCCTATGCCTCTACATCGAGTGGACTTCAACGTAGTCAAAGAAAGACCGAAATTCAGATACACTATCGAGTGCCATCCAAGGAGCTTCAATGGGCTATTAGAACCTCCTTGGTGCCATCATCTGCAGCCTGGAATATATTCTACCAATCAGTTTTCTATGAAGCTTAGCAAGATGACCACAGTCTTCAAGCAGATGAATACACTGTTGAAACCAGGAAGCCCAGAGCTAATTTTTGCTTATCTATTTCGTTAAGAGCGTTATACGAAACCTATAAATAAATAAAAATGTAAATATATAAACACAGGACGGTCAATTTTAGTATTAGATTCAAACAGAATCAAGGGTATTGCACTTCTATGTCTGTATGCATTAGCTAAACATGCCTCAGTCAAGGAGCTTCAATGGGATGAGTACGCGCAAGCCTTCCCTGGGCGAGTAAACGTGACTCAAGCTGGCGTTTGGAGATCTTAAACTGGCTGAAGTGGCAGTGGTCAGCACATATAGTTAAGGAAGATACAGACAGGCAGTTCTTCAATAGTTTTGCAAGACAATCGTGTCTGAAGATATATATCCCACTGCTCACCCTGTTACTTTCATCATAAGCTGGTATACAGGATACAAGTTTCCTTTACATAGGTACTTCCATACGCTCGGAATTTTGTCGATGGTTAATGGCTGCAAACATTTGAGCTCAGGCCTCATTCCTACGTGAGGCAATGCCTCACGTAGGCAATGCCGCTCTCCGATTGGATAAGCCACTCAGCCAGTTGAAGGGAAAAGATTACTCGCAACGCTCCCGTAGGATAAGTAGATAGGGTGCACTCCTCTCTATTAGAACCTCCTTGGCCTCAGTCTTCACAGGTATATCGCGGTTATAGTACGAGTATCATCCGGCTGGTAAATGTACTTGACGAGCCTGGTTTTTCTTCTTGAAATACTTTGGACTTAGCAGCTACAGAATTGTCAGTTAATCTGACGTCGAACGCATGGCAACATTTTCCAAGCTGCCGCAACTTTGGATAATTTTTGTTGTTAAACTAATTTTTATTCTAAAAGATTACAACATAAAAATTATCCAAGTACGGTAATCACTTCTATTATCCTATTTTGATGATACGAAACCTTTAAAGATATTTCGTAGATGTTTACTATGGAGAGAATTGTACACTAGTGTATCACTATCGGGGTCTATTACAAAAAAAATATGTAGCTTTATTATACACTGCCATTTACAACAACTTTACGTATCCACTACTGTATAATATATAGGTAGTATAAACAAAGTTTATTTGTTGCTTGCTCCCTCGCTTAGCGGATTGTTGGTTACTCGGTCTGTCTCTCCATCACGTTATTAAAGATATAGATTGGAGCAAATTAATCTCCCGAGAAGCAAGACGAAGTACCAGTAAGTTCGAGTCCCAGATTACTGTAGCAAATATTACATATTTCTGGAATATGCTCGACCTACTGCATTTTCTGAAGCCCGCTTTGCTGGTGAAATTAGTAGCTAGGTACTATTTGATGTCCCCCCACTTTTGAGCCTGGTTGTAGAGAAGCTTAATCCTGTATAAAAAATTTCGTTCCTGCCCTTCACAATGGATTCCGTCTATGTTTTCTTTAGCTCAATTTTCTTTTTGTGGCAGCTGAAACTTCACGCTGACCAGAAGCCAAAACATTTTCAATTTTTATAACTGTCAAATTTCAGTCCTAATGATACTACTGCTGGTGTTTAAGATGGGGTGAGAAACTAGCTCTTTCGGTGATTTTTTTTTTAATGTTAGTATATTTTCTTAGTGCTACTCGACATTTAACCATTTTAAGACTAATATTTGCGCATTTGCATCCTGTAGAGAAATGTTGCTCTTGCAAAGTCACGCCGACACAACTTTCATTACTCCAATGGAAGATCAAGGCTAGAAGTATGAGGCAGATGTTGCAGAAAAACCAATACCACAAGCAAGATCAGTAAGCGCTTCATTATAGAATTACTGCCGCTTTTTTTACTGTTGGGTACTCTAGTGGTAATATATAAACTAAGGACTATATTTTCAATATATGCTGATATTCTAATGTTGATGCTACACCATACATTCGCACGCTCAACTTATAAACAGACGTTCAGTTTGCATGTCGTTTCGATACACAATTATAGTAATTACTAACCAAGATATTAGCGAACGACCGTTCATAGGTTGACCATGCGCTTGTATAGCTCGACTGCTCATAATTGCTACGTAGCCTGCAAACGTAAAAAATTGTCTTTTATATTGTAACAAGAATCTTACATTCTTGTCACGAGTGGTTACTTAATGACATAAGTCACACACGCAAATTAAATAGAAATCAGTAGTGCAGGATTAAAGAGATTTAATAGTCTCTTGTGCGTAATTTACATAGAGTCAGATACACCGAGTCCGTTTATAGATTCGTGACTCCGATCAAAATGATAGTTGATCCTTCTGACTCCAAAAAATTCGAAAACTTCGAATTATAAGTTAAAGTGAACTATACACCTACCCTTCGATTTACTACCACAAAAATCGAAGTAGCAGATTAACATGAAAGAGAGCAGTACATTCTGTTTAAAGTAGTATCCCAGATTCCCATTACTGTTAGAGTCACATAACATCCGCGTACTGTAGCCATAACGAGAGTTGTACGCTCCAATGAACCGTGAGAAACGCCGTACCCTTTGAGTCACCCCAAAAAAACAGTCTTAAATTTACACCATACATCTTGGTGGCGAGTAGTAGCTCACGAGGAACAGTCAAGACACCAGGTTGAGCCGAACCCCGCAGTGCAGAATAATTTCCGACTAATGACACTTTCCGATAATTTGCACCGCTAAAAGTTGAAGAAAAAGTTCCGTCTGGTCGATGCTGCGGCAAAGATTGAGCATAATTGGAAGAGTCCTGCGTGGAATAACACAAAAGGATGTTCAAGCAACTTTGCCCTGAAGTTTGAGGTTGGGATGCTCTTTTCCCAAATCCTATTAATCGCTTCCACATTCCGCATCATAAGTTTCAGGGAAAGGAGTCTGAATCTGCTTACCATTCACCAACTCTCGCGTCCGAAGTTAGACCACGGATTAAAAGCTTTCTCGCTTCGAGGCTGATTTGCTTCTGAATAAAGATGAAATGTGGCTTTGAAAAGATCATCATCTGAAATGAAAAGAACAAAAAGTGTATACTGTTGTGTTTGTATGGAAACACTTCATACTACTAAAAGTTGTGTATGATGTACAAAAGTGCTACATTGGCAGATGAAAAAAATATTGTTTTAAATCCTGCGCAAATTATTTCTCTTCGGTGTTTTGAAGGTCATATAACTTCATTATATGGTTGATTAGAAAGAAGAAAAGTGCTGCGGTATACAGAGATGTATCTTTTCGTTCTTCCGTCAAGGACTTGACAATTCTTCGTGAAAGATCAGAACGTTTTAGCGACTCTCATCGCTTCCTACTTCCAACTTGAGAAAAAGACGTAAAACAACTGCTTATTGAGGTTTACAAAGATTGTCTCACTTCCCTAGCAACATTTTGGCCCCTGCGGTGGCGTCCAAAAGCTGAATTGCAGTTTTAGCTTCTCCGACAACCTTCTTTGTTACTAGGGTTCATGATACTACATAGTAAAAGACCTTATGGTATTCACGAAATTGTAGCAAGGTTCAAACTTTCTGCTCTCTGGGTTCCTCTACCATCATAATTGAATCCGCTGGACAACACAACGTGATTCTACGTGTACAAAGTCTACGGCAACTGCTACGCACGTTTAAGCTACTACATAAGACGGAGCGAACCAGGTGAGCGCTTCTACAGCATGCAGCTCGATGTGTGAAAGCCCCTAGCAAGCCAGCCCTTTAAGTCGTCAGGCGTCGTCTCCATGCAAATCAAATGGGACTCGGAAACTATTCTCTCTGAAAGTATCACTTTCATTAGAGATATTTACCGCTTAATGGCACTCCAAATGTTCGAGACATTTTGTAAAATGGCAATCTGAAGTGCCAGCGTCTCTTGTCTACCTGTAATGTCTGCGATTTACAATGCTTGTTTGAATTCCCAAGTATTATTGAACCTATAATTTCGATGAAAGTGTAAGACTATCTCTGTGAGTAGTGTTAAGCATAATGCAGTTTTAAATTGCTTCACTTACAGGTTTTGATCCATAGGAAGACCGAATGGAAAATAGGAGCCTTGAGAAATTTCTAAGGACATTTTCATTTTTATATAAGTGTTTCACAGTAAATAATAAATATATTAATTTTAAGCTATCTCAGTGAGAACATTAACGAACTTTACGCTAATTATGATACAACTGAACAATATACCAGACTTATCATAAGCGAAGTGGTCATCGATTGCATGTAAAACACTTCAATTTATCAGTGATGATGGGGGATCAAGAATTCTAATGATACAATCCAAGATCTTTCTTCAAAAATAGCATAATTATATAGTGACACATGGTGCGTCAAATCCCTCAATACTACGATCCAGTAGCATTTGCACATAGCCAAGGCTGTAATATGGAGGAAGATCCGAAGCCCAAACATTATCAGGAAATATATCTTGTACTAGAGCCAAGACTACAACATCGTGTACTGTCAATTGAGGATCAAAAGCCTAACATTAATAACCAATATCTCCTGCATTAGAGCTGCAACATCATGTTCAGTCAATGGAGGATTAAAATATTATCAACCAGTATCTCTTGTACTAGAGTCAAGCCTGCAGCATCGGTTGTTGCCAATGGAAGTTCAAAACCTAAATATTATCAGTCAAAATTTCATGTACTAGAGCCAAGACTGCAACATCGTGTACTTTCGATAGAGGATCAAAAGCCCAAATATCGGCCAATGTCTCTTGTACTAGAGCCAAGACTGCAACATCGTGTACTACAATATCGATCAAAGAATGCGCCATTTGAGTCGCCTGCTGAAGGTCCAGAGAGCTCTTTACTCGAGAGATCTGTCCACACGCCGAGCAGCTTTTGTTAAAAGATGTCCTGTGCAAAATTCTGTCGGCTTTGATCGTCTCGAAAGGGAAGCTGCTAGAAACAGGAAATCCTGCAGCACAAATTCTTTGTAACCGATCTGGAAAGCGACGCTCGTAGCGAAAGAATGAGAGACTGAGAAGCTGAAAATATATCTTTTGTCCTCCTTTGTGACTTTAAACTGAAAGCTTAGCTGGCCATTATCCCAAGGTATTAGTTTTTGATCGCTTATAGTCAAATGAAAAATGGAGAAGGATCACAATAGATGCACTGTTCGTCATGTATTAAAATGACTGAACGCGATAACTCATATTTTGCAGCCTAAAGCTCTACAACAATAATTATTGTTATTCGTGCAGAGCATCTGAAATGAATTATGTTCTTCACAAACACTGACTTATTCACAAACAGAAAATTTGGTATTCTTAATTACTGAGTTAATAAGGAATCTAACGCCTGTGTTGTTTGTTTTTTATATTTAAGTGAAAAACTGTATATGCGTGGGGAGTCAATACACCTGAGGAGTACGTATTACTAAAGTATCAAAAGCGCGGCAGTTACTCAATAAAACTAAATCGAAGCTATTTTCAGGATGTTTGATATTAAGTCCGTCAATTCTTGCATTTGAAGCCACAGTTTTTTGAGGTCGTCGGTACTGGATCCAAAATGCCATCAAATGCTATTTTGAGCTTAGAACGGTTCGTTTAAAAAGCTCTTTTTCCCCTCTCCAATTGAGAAGAAAAGAGCGAAAAAACAATACTTTTTGGTGACCAGTGCGACTAGGCTCGGTCAGCACGATTCTTTGCTTTCGTGACTGTGATAAAAGTGAGCACTTTTAGCAGGCGTCCTCTCGGGAGCCCAACAAATGAGGGTTTCAGCAACAGCTTTCCTCACATTATCTAAGGCGACTGGAGGCACATCTGATTTAAGGATGCTGTTGCTCGAGAGGGCCATTCTATCGACTGCGCTGATGACGTTAGAGGGCCTTTTCTTAAAAGGGACATCAGTTACACAGCGGGGGGCCAACACCCTGAAAAGAGCATCAGCCAAGGGTTCACGTAGACCCGGCAGTAGCGTCTGAGTTGGTATATAAAGAAACCAACGCCAGGGCGAATATATGATCTGGCGTGGGTCCAAGCATGCAGGAAAAACGAACTGTAAGGACATTGCGTTTTCCACAAAGCGACAGTAGTCGGAATGAACGTCAGGAATCCAGAAGCCCATTACGTGCTGACAAGAATAGCAGGGCTACATCGAGCTGAGCATACACCGGGAAATGTGTCATGGATAAAGGATTTAGGATTGAGATTGCAAACGGAATTATAGAAAAACATCAAAACATTGAAAAAATAATACAATAAATAAGTTCCTGGTATGCAAGGAAACGCCACTTACAACCAGTTTTCCAAAGGAAAACAAAACTGCAAAGAATAATGTGAAAGATGCAGAATACAACCATTTGTGAAGATACGCGAATTGGTCTGTTCAGAATACAACCATTTGTGAAGATACGCGAACTGGTATGTTCAAAATACAACCATTTGTGAAGATACGCGAACTGGTCTGTGTAGAATACAACCATTTGTGAAAATACTCGAACTGGTCTGCGTTCTCCCACCCAACAGAAAAGTTCGGGGCCCGATATATCAGCAATCAAAGATGGAGAGATTCGGTTTTTCAGCTTCATCACTTCTTTCTGCTGATGATTGGCTGCAGTTAAAGCTGATCCATTGGGAGCTTTGAAAGGTCTGAAGAGCCTCATCAGCTCACCGTCAGATTTAATGTTGCACCATTGGCCAGCTAGACGGCCTGAAGTTTCTGCCCTTCTTCACTAGTGATAGTTGCTTAGTCCGTATCAAGTCTACGACCTTTAGGTGAAAAAGCGAGACTGTTAAGTAGCTGCCACTTCCGTTGAGAATAATCTAGTGGAATTAGCTGTAGCTTGCTTGGGACTTCACTTTAGAGCGCTCGATTCGCAGCTGTCCGACTATCCAGCACTTACGCCGCCGCCGGTTCTGGTTGGAGGAAACCTAGCAAGAAGTCGTGGTTTTATACTATGCCTTTTTTAGGCCATTTCAGCGCACTCAATTTGAGATAGGCGTCTCAAACACTATCCGAACTGGCACATTCCGTGCTCAGAATTAATGCTGCAAACAATTAAAAGCTAATCGAATTAAGATTATATCGATGAACGTGCGCCAATCGAACAGGACTTAATAAACTCTTTTCTTCATAACTACAAGCAACATATGATTTACCGACCAAGTTAATTTCAACGATGAATAACAGTTTAGGAACTGACCGGTCTCGCTGCATTGGACAAAATTGTGTCGTCACTTTAGTCGTATATGTATATATTAAACATTTAAAGGCAAGGGCATTAGTTAAAATTGATACCACATTAAAAAACGTTTTTCTGACGTTCTGTATCAGGTTTGCTGCCGTCTATGCCGGCAGGTGCAGGTCTCGTTTAATTCCTATTCTTGTATTTTACTGAGGGTCCTCGTCTTCATTGCATGACGGCAGAAAATAGATATTTCAATGGAATCCAATTGCCTTCCCTTTTCTTTGTTGTTCTGTTCTTACTCCTATATTTCATATCACCCGCGAGTGAAGCAAAGAGCGGTGATAATGTTTTAATTACGTTCTTTGCTTTTTGTTGTTTGTTTGTCTGTCCACTCAAAAGGAGTTGATGATGGCAGAAGGAGTTGAGCCATCATCACAATATTTTTAGGCAGTCAGGTGGGTTGACTGAGATGTGAAAAATGCCCAAAAAAGGAGAGTTAGCTGGGCATAAAAAACGACGGCGTTCAATTTGTAACTACCGACTCTTTCAGTCCCCCCCCCCTACGGCGGGTGATGGTATTACGCCAGACTCCTGGCGTTCCAGTTCCCTTTTTGTAGCTCCTGCTCTGTGTGAGAATCATGAGCTCAGAGTACGAAAATTCGCAGTGAAAAGGAAATACGATGTTGTAGCTATGATATGCCACAGAGCTACTTTAGTCGTCTACAATCCTCAATTTCATTTAACAATTCTGGTAATGCAACGGCCCTCTTAGGTCTCAGCAGATTAGTTTCCCATATCAAATAAGCAACGAAACCAACCAAATAAGCAACCAACAGCCCCTATTTCATTTTATACTAGGATTTGCATAATATTACATGGTACCGAATTTACAGACGAGCCTGAAAGGCCAAAGTTACACTATTTATCTATAATCAGTTCTGTAAGTGGTCAAATTCATAAAAATTACTAGTAATTAAGGGCTTTTCCATCATTTATTATTGTCACCATATAATAAACGGACACCTTCTGCTAACAGCTCACGCGCCACAGGCGGCACACTCACGTAAAGCCCGCCTTACGTAGTTCCACTAGTTACGCACTAGTACAACTATCGGCGCTCTAGCTCAAATTGTTAGGTTGCTCTCAGATCCTCCGTTACGACAATGCAAAGCCCCCTAGCGGCGCCACCAGCAGCCAGTTCGCTCGTGCACAAAATGCCCCTCTGGAATACAAACAAAACGTCGCCGGTGGGAAATTTACGACGGACAATATCGTATCTGAAAGGGATATTTATTGGACAACATAAACAGCACCTTAGTCGGATACTCGTGATGTTATCAGACAAAAATAGGCTATGTTTGCAACCTTGTGAAAAATGGCACTGCATATTACACAATTTCTGATACAATTTCCGATCGCTAATTTTACAATAGCTTGGAGACACGTGTTCCTAATAGCATATTCAAGGCTGATATCGTTTAATGGTGATTCCTGCTAGATAAATCTGTCTCAAAAATCCCGGACTGAGCCATAAGGTGTTTGAAAATTTTAATGCTCATGTGCAGAAGCAAAGCATATTTTTTTCGCTACTCACTCGACAATGAATTGCATTTTGCTGAATTTCATAGTGTGATTAGTGAAAGACATAGCGGTATTTTCTAAAAAAAAAAACCGAATGTCTACTAATTCTTACTCTTATTCTTCTGTTGAACCACCTAGTAATGCTTTATGTCCATGTGAACGGGGCAGGAATATGCGTTAAGTCTGACAAGTTGGAAACTGGCTTTTGCATTTTCTCTCTTGAAGCACCAAGTAGTGCCGAAGGAGGATTAATTATTGCAAAATTTAGGAAGAAATGCATTTTCCAGCTAAAAAAAGAGCATCGCAATATATTACCCTGTGTTTATTTTGGATAAAGGAACTAAAAAAGAACTTTAAAAAATATCTAATTATATTGGGTAAAGAACTATAATGAAAACATGCTTAAGACGATAATTTTATAGCCATCTTTGATATCTACGAAGATATTACACAGTGCAAAATTGATTGTTTAGCAATTACACTGGATTACAACGCCAGGGGTTTCGTACAGTGTCAAAATGTCGTTAATAATACACGAGCATAATGTGACTATAGCTTCTTAGCGCACGGCTTCTCACGACTACGAAAATTTTCTGTGTCTTCGCTTCACAACTCTAGAAATTCCTCTGAAGTTTTGTTACACTGGACACGAAATATTCAGCAACTCTACTATACTACTTAATAATTCTCCTATGGCTTCGTAACTCTGCACTAAAACTATTGTGTATAGTCTTGCTTAGCTCATCCAGTCGAAAGTTTTCCAGTATATTATCGTAAACATTAAGTACAGGTTTATCCAGAAATTATCTGAGTGCCTACAGACAGAACGTTCAAAACAGCTTAAATAAGCGTTGGGAGCAACATCCTCCCCGTCTTCGGACCCCCAACTGCGTAGCTTATAAATAAATGAATATCTTGCTTCATGTAGCCATGTACCAAAATCTACATTTTCTTTTAACTATAATACACCAACATCTAATAGGACTGCAACCAATATGGTGAAATTATACTTATAAACGCAATCTCGTCCCATTCGATGTTGTTTTCTGCTTGACGCACTTGATTCTATAAATGTTTTCATTCTCTTAGGATTGCAGAGAAAGACAGACATCTATAACAATCATCTCTTTCCTGGAAATGGGCCCACTTGACCATCCATTGCCCTGATAGTTTATGTAATGCACTTCTTTTGAAATTCTCTTGTGTACCACCGCATTGCACAGGAAATTTTCTGTATTTTCGCTCAGGTACCCTGAAAATTTTCGGGCGTTCACGGCGTTGTTCAGGAATTCCACGCAGTTTCACCGCACTCTACCAGAAATTCCTTGTAGCGTTAACAAAAAATTCCGGAAATTCTTGTTCAGTTTCACCGCACTAGCTGCACTGATTTTTACAGCTTCGATGCTCTACTCCGCAATTATTCTAGCAGACTTTCCACACTGTATCGGAAATTTTTGTAGATGCACAGCACTGCTCTGGATATTTTCCCCGCACTTTCACCACACTCCTGTGAATATTCCTATTTTTACTGCTTTACTCCCGATAGTTTCCCGAAGTTTCACCGCAGACTACAATAATATTCCTAGCTTCACTGCACCGAATATTCTCCCGCAGTTTCGCCACACTCATCTGGCCTATTCCTAGTTTCACTCCACTGCTCCGGATATTTTGTCCCAGTTTTATCTCACTCTTCTGGAACATTTCTAGCTCCAGTGCACCGCTCCGGATATTTTTTTGTTGTTTCGCTGCTCTGCACCGAAAATTATTGTAGCTGCCCAGCAGTGCTCCGGATATTTTCCTCGATATCACCACACTGCAGAGGAAAGTTTTGTAGCTGCACAGCACTGCTCCGGATATTTTCCCCGCAGTTTCACCGCACTGCACCGGAATTTCTACCGCACCAACACACCGATGCTTGGCGTTCCGCTCTATCGAAGCCGTTGTCGCAATGGTTGGATTACGGGAAGGATTTACATTCCATGCATGGGAAATACCTACGTCGCTGCAAGGCTAAGGGATAGAGACGTAGCCCGCCAATGCTGCTGCTTTGCTATGATCTACTTCGTCATTTCGAAAATGCTATCTGGGGAAGCAAGCGAATATGAATGACTCTTATGCAAATTCAGGCCTAACTTAATAATTGTGGGTGTCGGATATGATGAATGCAAATGCGATAAGTTAGAAAAAATATGAAACATAGTACTTATAACGTTTACGTAACCAGATGTACAGAGAGACCACGTGAAATATTGGGCAGAACTTTATTCTGAATAAGTTAACTGAATGAAATGCAAATTTTGGGGACTTTTGCAAATTTAGTGTAACTTTATTGTTGCAGCTGTCGGACATCTTTAATGCCATTGAGATGGACGGTCAGTTTAAAATAATATCGTTTCTATATGCTCTCGCATGACCATATTGCATACTATAGTTATAAGTAGAACGTGTTTTATATCTTATGATCTGAAAAATAAAAACAGAAACATTATAAGCCCGTGCGCACAATAACATGTAATAACAAGTTACTATAAGCAAGAAATTGTTCTCCTAGCAGGGACTCCTGCTCGTGATAATAGTGTGAACGATTAGCTCAATGTGTTCTTAAAGCAAATTGCTCGTTCTCAGAAAGAACATGTTAATATTCAGTTTCGGGTCAAGTATTCGGAAGGCTACGCAAGGGACCTGCGTTTCGTTAAATCGATGGACCACTTTTCATTGGACGAGATGGCTGACTGGCTGGCTGACTGGCTGGCTGACTGGCTGGCTGAAATGGCTTGCCGACCAAACTATGAGTAATCGCAGATATAGATCAAAATTCTTTTTTTGCTTCGAAACAATTTACTCACACTGTGGTTCTTTTACTGTCCTACTTGTAGATATTATTCGCCTAAATAAGATTTAGATTTCAATTGTTTAGCTGATTCGAAGTATGTAAAAATTAGGTATTCAAGGTGTCACACACATTAAATTTCTTCCGTTCCGCAGTTTAGTATTTTTTTACCAACATACTTTGCTAGCCAGATCGGGCTTTATTGAGTGGCTGATGTTGTGCAGGCCACTTGATTATGTCCCCCATATCTATAGACAATAGTAAGCAGAGCTCATTAAGAAGCTATTTCAGGCCACCGTGAGAGAGCCACCTGGAACGTTTAGGTCCCCATGCTAGGGTAAGCGTTTAATAACGCGTCACCCAAGCATAAAACGTCAGTTTTTCACTTCTAGTAACTATACTAAAATATTAACTTGCTTAGTCGAAATAATATTACAGCCAAAATGCTGCCGTAAGGCAGCTAAAGCATTTCCACCTTTAAACTTGCAACGGACATTTCGATAAATTATATAGTTTTATGCATCCGACTTCGAAAGGCCGTAGGATTGGTTGCTAGAAAATTGGAGAGTCGTCTGAAATGAACAAGCCACTGGTCTGCTAATATTAGGGTTTGTTTGTGCTTCACTGAAACAGCTGTTTTAGCAACCTTAAGCGATACTTATGTGAATATTCTGAGTACAGCATCAATCCATTTTGAAACATTTTTACTCGTGATTTCATTAATTTTTCATTCTATTTGGAAACTGCCACAATAATTTGAAGCATCATTTGCATATCGGACACCCTGTGCTGCAGTTTGCTTTATTAGCGCTATTTTTGTCCATCGAGAAAATATGCATTAAACATACTTTTTGAACTTGTTTCCCTTCGATATGTGTTAATATGTGAAGTTGTATTCATACTCTTTCAAACATTTCTTCCAAGAATGTGAATAGTTCCCGTGTTTCGACTCTGGTGAACGGCTAGCTTAACGCAGCCCGTCTATCCTAACCCTCTTCGTATAACCTATCATCGTACTTAAATATAACCTGTGGATCTCGTAAATATGCTGCCAGCAAAAGATTCACCCTTGTATCGTAATAAAGACATAGCAACGGCAAACACAGTGTCATAGCGGGGGGTCTCACTCTTGGAAGGTACTACTTTCATTGTTCTACATTCACATGGACTCGCCATTTCTAAGCTGTATTAACCCTATCTGCTCCAAGGCCAGACAGAATTATTGTGCCGCCCCATTGTTTATCGTTCACTGTTCTACGCTCCGTGAATTTCAGTGCCAAAACTTCGGTGACGTTTCCTAATTTCTCATGAGCATCAATAAAATTCCAAGATACCCGCTACATTCGTGAAAAAAAAATAACTTTTTATAAATTACGGTGATAATCTTTCTGTGTGCGCCCGCTTCTGAATCGGCGTCAGGCAGCATCGCAGTAGCTGCATTGTTAGTCGCAGTCGCCCAGTAGCAAGCGGAGACTAAGATAATGTGGCACACACGCTCCTCACTGTTTGAATGGTATGCATTTGTAGATATCTATACAAAAAAGAACTTTTGAAATGATTACTGAAAGATAGAAACAAGGCTAGAAATATAAATACAGTAGAAGTAATAATACGTACAGCTCGTTGAAGTAAAAGATTATGTTCTAGGTTTACAACATGCAGTTTCTAGTAGGAGCAGAAGTATTGACACTGTCGCTGCTATAGATGTAATTCGCCGTCATAAATAATTCGTAATGGTAGTTCCAGTTTAGTGTATGATTGAGCAGCCTAAATAATATTAGGAACAAGAGTAAAGAGTAGGCTTAAAAATTGAAGCCTGGCCGATTCTAACTGTTCCCTGCTGCAACTAGAAGTGGGCCGCCACCGTGCAGTTTGCAGTTTCCTGTAGCAGCACCAGTTGCCGTGAAAGTATGGTAACTGCTAAAAATGTGCAGCTGGAGTATTCACCCTGTACCCTCACGTGAAATTTTTTTTTTTATTATTCACACTTATCTAACAGTAAAACTACTTCTCGCCATGATTTTTCTGAGTAAATAGGTGAAATGATTGTTGAATAGATGGCTTTGAGATTCTGAAGAAAAAACTCGGATATTGATGAAGTTGTTAGCATTTTTAGTGGCTGTTACAAATTTGTCTCGCCTTGACGCTCAAGCGGCTGAAAATAATTGGTAACGGTTAGGGTTAATCATCGTCTCCACATAAATATGCCTTCCATAGTTTTAAATATTTCCATTTTCATCGGTGTACCTCATGTTTTCAGTTCCACAGTGGGACCCGTGGGAATTCTTTACAGTAGCTCATAATTTTTCTGTTCTATTTGATGCGATAGCTATACGTCAAAATAAAACAGAATTAGCAAATTTCTTCAATCATTGATTTCTGTTGCCGTTAAAGTCCTTTTCGGGATTTCGTTTGTCATTAATTATAAATCAACGAGCATGGTATTGCCACGGGTTCCACTAGTGTTGATAATAACAATACAGTAAATAGATGAAATAGCATCACAAAATTATGAGTTACAGTACCATGGATCTTTTTATTGAAGAAATTGCCGGCCGTGTCTACTATATTGTCTTGTGTTAGTAGAAAGTAAAACAGAAAAATAATTAGCCACGGTAAAATTTTCACGGTGGCTGCAACAGTATTTGAAGAAGAAAAAAACAGATGCATAGATTAAGAAGAAAGTAAGATTATGAAAGGCAAAACTATCTGCTAACTTTGAGATATAAGGATTATAGGACAAGCAGGTAAACATGGTTGCAGAACAATGCCAGAAGGGACTTCCAAGAATGAGACAGAGCACACGCACTAGAAGTGAGATTGCAATGAACCCAACTCCTATCATGGACATCAACTTTTATGAGAAGAACTTGCTTGCTGCTATTACTGTAACTTTGCGTCACTCTATCTCTGGGGTTTTGCAAGATATCAGGTAAAATAAGAGACTGAAAATACACAATTACAGTCAGGAACTATTCCTTACATGTGACGTAAACAATAAAAAAAAAACTATGGGCCAATAGGAATCAAAAATAATTATTTCAAGTTTTTGCGTTACGGGAAATAGAACTTTGGTGTGAAGCAACCATGCTCGATAATACTAACATTATGCATGAAATAGATTAGATTAGATAGGCGGCAGTAGACGAACCAAAAGGCCCTTTCCCTAAAAGACACCGGGACTTACACCCCGGCCCTCTATGAGCGATTGCCATTATGTTAGTAGGATGTAGAGCAATGGAGAAACGAGAGGAGAAAAAATGGAAGACGAAAGAGAAAAAAGAAAGGAGAAATAAAAAAGAAGGGAGAGAAGAATCTACGCCAAAGCGATGGTCATTAATGCCCGCAAGCATGATCGATGGCCGCTGATATGCGGAGCTTAAATATATAGATGGAGCAGAAGTGAGAAGAAGTCAACTTAAAATGGCCTGGGAAGCTTTGGCCGTTAAGTGCTTGCGACTCGTGGAGAAGGAGTTCTTAGCAGTGGAGGATGTCTCTCCCAATGTATGACAAGACGATTTTTAAACGAGTTGACCGACTCCGGATAAGCTCAATCCTTCACTGTATTTACAGTACATTTATTTGAAGTACGAAGGGAAGACACAATATTACCGTAGAATTTTTACGGCTACAATGATGGACTGTGGTTATGAAGAAATTTTGAAATTAAATGATACTTATTATGTATTTCACCGGCAGTGTACCCCTGTTTTTCGTTAATAACTTTAAAACAAAATACCGGATGACGGTGAATTTTTGAGACAAAGATATTGACACCTGTACCTAATTTATGGCCCACCCATCATAT